>PVJA010005604.1:0-52205 GCA_004027025.1 Myocastor coypus
CAATATGCAATATGTCAACTTTCAAAGAAAAGAAGGGGGAAAAGAAAAAAAAAAGTAATGTGGATTTAGAAAGGTTAATGTTTAATTGTTTGATCAATCTTATATACCTATATGTATTAATCTAAACTGATCTGATGATGAAAATATGTAATATAACCATTGTTAAATTTAAACAATAAAAAAATTGAAAAAAAAAAAGTAAGTTCAAAGCTAGTGTGAACTGCATAGCAAGGCCCTGTCTCCAAAAACACAAAAAGACAAACAGAAAAACAGCCAACCAACCAACCAACCAAAAAAAGTAGCTGGATACAAAAGAAAGAATAAAAAAGGAAAGACCACAGCCTAGGGAGACAGACGGGACTGTATTTAAAATCTAGATGCTTACTTGTGGGCAAGAAGTTGAGCCTTAGTTTATTCACTTGAAAGCAGGAGATAATAGCTTCATCTTGCAATTTCTATAATCTTGTTGTGAAGAGAAACATAATGCATATTTTATAATATCTGTAGGTATAATCTATATGCCAAACAAATGGCAGTCATTGTTGCCATGACAATCCCTATTACATATGCAAAGGAACCCATTTCTTTTAAAACATAACCCTAAAGCACAAGGCTGCCAGACTGCTGCCCTACTCCGGAAAGTGCTGTCCACATGGCTACAATGTGTGGTGGTGCCCTGGGAAGGCACTATTTAAAAGTGTAGCTATCTTTCTTTTTTTTTTTTTTTTTGGTGGTACCAGGAAACGAACTCAGGACCTTGTGCTTGCCAGTTATTCTACTGAACTATCTCCCAGGCCCATTTTTATTAAGAAGAGCAGAATTCTGTGTTGCACTGGGGAGGTTGAGATAAGATGGTCACAATGAGTTCTGGGCTAGCCTGCACTACGTAGTGACTTTGATCAGACTTGAGTTACATAATGAGAACCTAGGGTGGGGGGGGGAAGAGAAAGAGAGAGAGAGAGAGAGAGAGAGAGAGAGAGAGAGAGAGATATTGTGTGTGTGTGTGACACTTCTCATATCTCAGTCTTAAAGATCGTAACAAAACATAGGAATCACCCACACCATTTCCCGGTGGATATTTACTGTGGCCCAGGCCAAGTAGATAAGTTTTTGCCTTTCACACAGCTTTTCTTCCCCCATCCATCCTGGAGGAGCCAAAAGCTGGAGAGGGATCAGAGCAGGGTGAGCTAACAGTGTAGCTGCATGGTAGGGCACATGACCTGCGTGTGTGAAGCCCTGGGTTCAAGCCCTGGCACTGAGACAGAAAGTGGGTAGAAACAAAAGTGAGAAATATGAGATTTCTGTATCTGATAGAGTATAAACTTTAAACTGGGTGTGAGAGAGTGAGGGTTTAGTTGAGGTGAGGCTGGAAAAGCTGCAGATCGGCGCTTCATGTCAGAGGTGGGGACTCAGCATAGCAGTTGGAAAGAGCCAAAGCTAGGGTTAGTTTTAAGCCCAGCTCCGTGAGTCTAGGTATTGGCCCTGGCTGTTGGCAAGACTGCTTCTACCTCAGCCTCTCCAAGTTCTTTCCTTCCAGACATAGGACAGGGAGAAGCTGACCATAGCTATTATCTGTCTCTCTACACTGGCATGAGCTTATGAATGTCCTGAAGCCGGGGACTGTGGTTCTTCTCATCCTTGGCTCTCAGCACAAAGGCTGTTAGTGTTCAATGGATGAAGGGCAGCTCAGGAGTGAAATATGAGCAGAGCATGCGTGAGGCCCGGGTTCAGCTCCCAGCATGGAAAAAAAGAAAGAAAGACAGAAAGAAATTTATCATTGAAGAGGCCGAGAACCCTCAGTGTTAGAGTCATTGTGTAGACAAACTGGAGAGGGAGGAGGAGCGCAGAAACTGGAGATGCAAATGTAAAAATCCAACCCTATGCTCTTCTCCCTTTATCGCTGAAACAGTCACAGGCTCCGCGTATCTGAACTTAGGCACGAAGGTGACCATGTGCTTCCATCAGGATCTTTCCAAAACCACACTTTTCACACCTTTAACATTTCCATTTGACACCTAACAGGATTGTAGGGAAAGCAGGGTTTTCTGGCTTTTTATCAACTGGAAATTTCTACTTTACTGCATATCTACTTTCCATGAGAGTCACCTTTGTTCCTAGTGGTGGCCCAAACCCATGACACCGAAAGTGCAAAAACATTGAAGTTCCGTGTCACCTCAGAAGTCTGAGTCCCACGACAAACTAAACTGAGTGTGAGGAATACACTGTGGCGTAGAAAGTCCTTCCGTGGTTGCTCCTTACCGGCCCAAATAACTGATTAACTTGACCATCTCCTTCCCAGCCAAGCCAGACAAGAAATATTTATCATATTTGGGGGTCAGGTTCAATTATGAATGATGTAGAAATGGGAAGAGAACATTTCATTCCTCCATCGCTCAAGGAAGCTTTCATGCCAACAAAAATCTGTGCAGCACCGACTTCAGATGTGTGATGTCCACAGCACGATACGGAACCTACACGGAAACATGTGCCCTTCTCCACACACGTTTACGGTTGGACATCTCCGGAACTCAAGAAAAGGCCCTCCATAACAACTCCCCCACAGCTTTTTGGCAATTCATCATCAGAGTACACTGAAGAGACTGAATTATTTGATTTCCAATGTGCGGAAACACACTGTTCTCAGAGGACTGTGCTCGGGTCTGAGTGTCAGCATGTCTGATCCTTTGGCGTTGTCCTCGTCACGCAGTGAGTGTCGGTATATCTTTCTAGACATGACAGAGATACTAGCCACAGAGCCAATGCGCACCTAGAAGCTCTGAGTTTATTGGAACAATGTTCTTAAGTCTACAGGAAGTTGAATGCTCATGGTAACTTCATGCATAGAAAATCATTCAATGTTTGGAGCAGGGTGGGGGAAGGTAGAGGGAAGGGTTAGGGAAAAAATAAAGCTGACAACCCAGGGAGGTCATCTTAGAGAATTAGGAAATCCAGATCTTTTCTTTCATAAGCCACAAATCTTTCTGGGGTTCCATCTGGCTTTCATTTCTAATCCCTTGTCTGCTAACAGACAATAAAGATAATTTCAAAACTAAATGTACACCCTCCCCAGAAGAGAGAAAACAAGGGATCCTCTCTTCCCCCTTTTTTAGTCTGGTAGCAGAATTTTCTTTTAAACTATTACAAATGGTGTGGGCCACCTTTTCTCTAAAAACACACGAAGCTGATGCATAACTCTTTTCCAAATAATTAATCTTTCCAGTGGAATCTTTCAAAGCCCCACATTTCCTGTTATTTTATACAGCTGCAATTTGTAACTGGAGCTCCTGCCCAGTGTTCCACAGGCAAAATGCCAAATCCACTACATTTCACCTACAGAGGTGCCCCACACAAATAATCCTTAACCACAAGTTAAACAGTTAGGTCCTGTTCTGGCCGAAAAGAAAAGCCAAAGGAACAAAAGACTTTTAACATACCTCTGTGTTAAAATTTTAGTGGATGCTCACAATATTTTATTTTCTAACGTCAACATTTGGAAGTATCACCATTATGCCACAATAACAGATTTTTCAAAAATGGGCTGGCTCTTGTGTTAAGCTAATATTTGTGAGTCATAAAAATGACAGCCTCTTCAGTTATCTGGAAGCCAGAAGCTGTGGTGTTTGTTTCAGAGCCTTCTCATTTGCTTCCTTGTCCTTAAGCTGCAAGACCCAAAGCCAAGACTGGCTAGAGATAAGGTGGGGAAGGAGTTGGGGGCTTGGCCTGTGAGCCCCTTCCTTTGGCCTCCTTGTTGGCCTTCTTCCTTCGCCTTCTTATCTTTCCTCCAAGGTGTTCCTGGGCTGAAGTTTCAGTTGAGAGTTTCTGAAGCTTCTAACCCTCTTTACTCTCCTCCACCTCCCTAACCCCACTTCACATTGCTACACGTGCCCTGCCTCCTCCTGTTCAAAACTGGCTGTCACGAGCTAGACCTCAGCTTCCTCACCAGCCCCACCTTCCTGGCGCCATCCCTACTTCCTTTCATCCCGTCGCACGGTGGATGCTTCCTGCCCCAGGGTCAGGGCCTGCACCTGTGCTCTGGATCCCAGCCTGTCCAGCTCTTCCGGAGCCTCTCACTGTACAGGGTCTCCTCTTTCCTGTGCACACAACACTTCCCAGATACCTGCATACTCTCAAACACCTTCCTTAACCCAGAGCTACTGTTCTTCCTTTTCTCCTTCCTGATGTAGTTTGAATGGGTTGTTAATGTTCCTCCTTCCTTCCTATCAGCTCGCCTCGCTCTTCAGCCTCATCACTTGGGATGGAGTCTACACACACACACACACACACACACAGAGTCTCTCTAGCACGGTTTCCTCCCAAGGCCTTCCCTGGGCTCTGAGGAACTATACTTCTTGTTTTCCTCCTACCTCTGCCTCTTCTCTGCCTGTCTCCTCTACAGGCCTGTCTGTCTCTACAGAGCTTTTAAGGTCTTTAAGCTTCCTGTTCTCACTCTTCATTCCCTGTTACCCGCAGTCACTGCTCTAATGGTCAGACTCGTATTCGTGGCTGTGTATTTGAAATCTCTAGGTAGGCTTCTTATAAGCACACATTCAAACCTTAAATCAGGAACTTGCCTTTCAAACTAAGTTTTCTTTCTCAGATTCCTACCTGAAAAATTCTTGGGAGTGCTGGAAGCCAGAAACTGGGTCTTAGGTGTGTAAGCAGCCTAGACCTCTGTGCCTAAAGCAAGTAAGCTACCTCAGTGCTGAGATGAGCTTCCTGACTGGTTAATGTTGGCTGTTAGTCACAAGGTGTCTTAATTCTTTTTCACTCGTTGCTGGGACAGATACCCAACACTCAAAATGAAGGAAGGAAAGGTGTATTTAGCTCACAGTTACTGGAGGTTTCAGTCCATATTCGGCTGGCTCCAAGGCTGAATGGCACATGGCAGAGAGCAGCAGTTCATGGTGGTGGAACAGCAACAATGGTGACAGAGGCAACGGAATAACCAGGGGAATGTGCGTCTGTCTCTGTCTCTCTTTATATTACATTCAGTTCTCTACCTCAGCCCATGTGCCTTAGGTCACACCCATAATCCCAGAAGGAATCAGACCCATAATCCCATCAGTACTAAAACACATAATCCCAGTGGATTATGAGTCAAGTCTCAAACTCTAGAAGTCCCTGCCTCATGATTGCATGAGGCTTTGGGGCACGGTTCTGAACCTTTCTAATGCTGTGATCCCGCAATATAGTTCCTTATGTTGCACTGACCCCGAACCAAAAAATAATTTTGGTGGCTGCTTCAAAACTGTAATTTTGCTACAGTTATGATTCGGAATGGCTTTAGGTGACCCCTGTGTTTTGTTTGTTCGACTCCTGCTGGGGTTGTGTGTGACCCACAGGTTGAGAACCGCTGCTTTGGGGAGACAACTAGACATAAACCATAACACTAGGCAACCTTGTGTCATGTGCTACTAACTTTGCAAAGATATAAACGTCCACATTGTTGGGGGGGTGGTTCTCACCTATTAGGAAGACAAGTCACCACCTAACCCAGTATTTGTTTTCTTCTCTATCTTTTCCTCATTTCTGCTGCGGTTTCTCCCCCAGTAGAATAGATCACACGGAGACCCACATATCCTTACAGCAAATATCATCACCACCCACTGAGTTGTTTAGGTCAGAAACTAGATATCATGGATACCTCTCCCTATTTCTCAAACTCAAACTATAGAGAGCCCTTCTTGGTCCTGGTGTGGTTCTGGGAAGTTTATATTTGTGACTCCATGGATAAATTACTGGAATCCTGTCACATTAATTTCAATCTACCACACCCAGTGCAAACTGTGATGAGAATAAAGATACTAAGGCATGGTTGTAGCCATGGAGGAGCCAAGCAGTCCTAAGTCCAGCCACAATGACAGCTATCTGGAACAAAGACTTTGACCCAAGGCTGAACCTGGATTTTATTCACTCCTGAAGAAAGGAGTGGCCTGAGGATGAGTGACTGTGAGAATGGCAGGAAGCAGGTGAGTGCTGTGAGCTGGGCTAGGTAGGTAGCCTGTGTTCACCTTTGCAATATGCAGAGAAAGATATGTAGAAAGTAATATGCATTATAGTTTCTAATACTTTAGGGTCGTCCTTCAACTTCGATGTGTAATTGTCCAAGCTCCAGGAAGTCATAGCGTTGATCCCAGTGCAGAGCATGGGCTCTTCTTCCCATTTTGACCTGGCTAACACTGGGGAGCAGCAGGTGGGTATTCCAGAGAAACACACCTGATATCTTCAAAGACTACCACCAGCACCTCGACTAGATTGATATGCATTGCCTAAGGCCAATTGAAGGGATAAGGAAACATCCCAACCAACTGTGTATATACCAATACATAGAAATAGAACCCTCTGACCCTATTTTGGAGACAACTGCTCCTCTTTCAAGGAGAGTCACTCAGGTGGTCCTCCACATCAAACTGTGCCTTGGCCCTCCTAAATTTTCTTGGATACATATTTTCTCTATTTCTACCTCAGTCCTACCCACCCACCCTGCTGTCTTCTGGACTATTATAATAGTCCTCCAGTTTATCTCCTTGTGTCTAGTCTTTTCGTTTTTGTTTTTTGTGGTACTGGGGATTTAACTCAGGACTCTGCACTTGCTAGGCAGGTGCTCATTGTACTGAACTATCTTCCCAGCCCCTCTAGTCTTTTTATTGTTGCTTATTTGTTTTGTTGAGAGAAGATTTTGCTATATAATTCAAAGTGACCTTGAACTCACAGTGATCCTCCTGCCTCAGCCTCCTGAGCGCTGGGCTCACAGACATGTGCCATCATGCCTAGCCTGTGTACATGCATTTTTTTTTTTTCTGTATTTAGGACAGGGTCCACAGGGTCTCACTACATAGCTTGGGCTTGTACTAATTCTCCTGTTATCAACCTCCCAACTGCTGGGATTATAGGCACATGCCACCATGCCCAGTCTCAATTGCCATCTCAGCGTGCCCCATGGGTGGGGCCAGTATGGCATGGCTGGGGATTGAACCTGGCCCACTGCATCTGCGTAAGCAGAACTTTTAGTCTGCTGAGCTATCAGGCTGGCCGCCTTTACATGTATTCTTAACCCTCTGCCCCAAGCTGTTCTTTCAACGGTGTATTAGGTGTAGACCCTGTGCCTTGACTGTATCTTTCCTCTTTTGGATGCTGCTACCCTGGTACTTCTCCCATTAGGCTCAAATGTGATGCCTCACCATGATCATGGCCACACCACACACAACAAGCACACCGGCGTTAGCTGCTGCAGTGAAGCATGAGCTGGGTGCTGGGAAGGATGGCAGGAGAGGAAGCAGATAGTCCTGCTCTTGCCCTGCTGAGAACTGCTCTGAGACAGTCATCCTTGTCACCTTTGCTGAGTGAACATGCCTGCTAACTGACCAGCTGCCCTCCTGTATGGTCGCGTCTTGTTGTGACGCAGCCAGCAAAGCAGTAGCACTCAGCAGTGCTTGGCCTTACATCTGCCTTTGCCTCGGTATCCCCCCTCTCACCATCCTGGACTTTTACCTTCCAGGAATGCCACTGCTTTGGCTTTCTACTCTTAAGATAAAGGGAAAATATAGACCCAAGGCTCGACATGAAGCAACTGGTGAACACCTGTTAGCCTCTCTCTTCTCTTGCCACTTTCCTGTCTACAGCTACAGTGGAGAGTGTCTTTGTTTATGACAAGTCTTCACATGCTAAGGCTTTATTGGGAAAACCTTTCCTTTCTATCACCCACTGTCTTTCCCTATCTAATTCCTTTGCATCCTGCATCAGCTTCTAAGTTTCTTCCTATGGAAACTGTAGTGGCTCTCTCTCTGCTCTTTCATGTCCAAGTCTCCTACGTTGCCTTTGTTGGTACTCTTGTGATCTAAGTTATGGTTTGAACGATGTCCTCATCCACACTGACTGTGAACTCTGTGGCAAGAGCAGAGACACCAACTTTCACTGTCCTTAGTGTCCCCAGTACTGCGTGGAGTGCAACACTCAAAAAACTTACACTTAGATGCACCCCTGGGACCCAGGAGAATGGCAATGAACCTAAGATTAGAGAAGCGAAGAGCTGGAGTCAGACCCGATGGCTGGCTTGTCAGTGGCAGCACCCATGGCACCTTCTACCTTCTTTTTAAAGTTAGAATCATCCTTCTCGATTCTGAAAAGACAGAAAATAGACAGATCAATGAAACAGAATAGAGTCTCCAGAAATAGACTAATACCTGCCTCAACACGTGAGAAGAGCTCTCCCTCATTCATAATAAAAGAAATGCAAATTTGACATGCTAAGAGGCATTTTTATCTTTCCATTTGGCAAATTTCACAGAATTAGGTAATTTCTTGTCTCATTAAAGCCCTAACCAGGCAAGTGCCAACTTTTCATGGACATGCAAATGTTTACGGGTGTGCCAATTGTCTTCCTTTGTGCAGGCAGCTTGGTAATAGCTATTCAACTGCAGTAAGTACCAACTCACAGGCGCACATGCTTTCCATGATTCAACTCAACGGTTCAACTTTCAGGTGTTTATTTAGTGATACATTCGTCCAGGGGCCCAGCAGGATGGCTCAGTGGTCTAAAACCCCTGCTTGGGAAAGCTTGGGCGGCTTCAGGGACCACGGTTCGATCCCCGGCACCACATGCTGCACCAGCCCTGCCGTCAGGGCGGGCTGAGCCAGCCATAAAAATGAGTGAATAAACAAACAAAGGTTCTGAAACAAGAAAAAAAATAAATAAAATAAATAGTGATACATTCGTCCAGGTGGGAAATAGCAAGTCTGCGAAGTCATTCATTACAGGATTCTTTGAAATAGTACAAGATTTATTGTGCAACATTTGGGAATTGGCTAAGCAGAATACTATATTTTCGTAGAATGGAATATTATGTAATTATTTAAAAAGACCAAAGAAGCCGGGCGTGGTGGCTCACGCCTGTAATCCCAGCACTTGGGAGGCTGAGGCAGGAGGATTGGTGCAAGTTCGAGACCAGCCTGGGCTACAAAAGTGAGCTCAAGGCCAGCCTTAACTGCACAACAAGACCCTGTCTCAAAAAGACAAAAATAAAAAAATAAAAATAAAAAAAGACCAAAGCAATTCTATCCTTTTGAATTTCATATTCTACAGCTCTACACATTACATATTTCTATATTGATATAGAGTCCTCTTCAAGATATATTGTTAAGTATAAACAAAAACATAAAACAAGTTATGCATTTGTTTTATTATATGCTGCCATTTGGGTTAAAAAGGGGCAAAAACTCTGAGTAAAACCAATTAGATTATATACTAAATTCAGCGAGGACAATGTCCTCACGTAATTTATCCTTGTCACAGTGCACAGCAAGTATTTTCGTTACTGTTAACTAAATATGTTTCAATTAATTAATATTTGTTGGTTACATTGAGTAGGAAGGAATGTCCTAAGTGATAAAGGAAAGGGGAACAAAGGAAAAACAGACAAGTAATCATTGTTTACATTTGTTAACAAGTTGAGTAAATATTGTCAAAGGAGAAAGTGCAATTTGACAGTTGATAGGTTGATTTCAGGTCATCTATTTTTTGTTGTTGTTGTTACTTTCCATAAATTAGCCTTCCCCATGAGAACTGTGTGCTTTTGATTGTATCAACTCCTTTCTACTCCACCTTGAAAAGATACTCTAGAAGACTGCCTGCCAAAAGCTCACTCAGATCAGTGCTCTGTTATTTTATTTTCTCACTACTAGATTAACCCAGTTTCTCACTCTTACACCACATCAGGAAAATCAAATGCAAAGATGCTTATGTATCGGCAGAACAATTTGTTCATGCTAACAAAACAGGCATAATTTGATTACAGCCAGGTTTCACATTGCTGCCTGCAGGTTCCTTTGGAAGATGTATGGCTTTATGGCTTAGACCTGGGAAGTAATAACTGTGAAATCTGGCTGTTGCCAAAGTAAATATCTGCCTGTTTTCCTGTCAAAATGCTCAGTGTGTGAGCTTGCTACGCCTCAGTGGGGACGTTATAGCCACAGTAGCACTTATGTTATTTCTTCCTTGATTTGTAGGCTGTTTTTTTGCTGAATAATATGGAAGTGTTTAAGATGCTTTCCAGTGTAACAAAAGCTCAAAATAGTTACAATATTGGGAAGCTATTTTTTCTTATCCTGAATCACTTATGTCAAAGACAGTGGGAGCCCCATTGAAGAGTGGGCAATGGGCTCTCTGAAGGACCAGCCTCGATCCTTTGGCTTTATCTTGTAGATAAATAAATAAATAGGTAGGCAGATAGAGAGATTACCTGAAGAGTGGTAGAGAACAGAGTAGTGGTGGCGAACCATGTATATTACTTGTTTTTCTTTTAAGATTAAAGATATTAATGAATGAGTTGTTTTTCTAAACTAAGACCTCAGAATTCAGAATTAATTGTGGTGTGGACACTTTTCAGTAAATAAGTGAGTTCAAGGTTGCAGTTCTGGCATGTCTCTAAAGGGTTTGCCATTTCTGGAATAGATGCTACATTTCCTAGCCTCTCTTGCAGCTAGATGTGGCTGGTCATTGGTATGTAAGCAATATTGTTGTATGGATCTTCCAAGGAGCCGAAGGAACAGAGTCTGCTTAGGTGAGCCTTGTTTTTACCCTAAGGAGATTGATGGCCTGTGTTAGAATGCTGGAGAGACCGAGAGGAAAAGACATAGTCCCTACCATTAAGACATTTATGATATATAGTTACACTTTAGAGCCGGGCGTGGTGGCGCACGCCTGTAATCCCAGCACAGAGGGAGGCTGAGGCAGGAGGATCGGTGTGAGTTCAAGACCAGCCTGGGCTACAAAAGTGAGCTCAAGGCCAGCCTCAACTGCATACCGAGACCCTGTCTCAAAAAGACAAAAAAAAAAAAAAAAATATATATATATATATATAGTTACACTTTAGAGATATACAACTGCCAGGATTTGAATAAAAGGGTGAGAATTCTGAGAGAAGGAAACTTGAAAAGTCTTCACAAACAGGATACTGTCTAGAGTGGCCTTTAAAAAGTGAACTGTGGCAGAAAAAGTTAGATATGTTGAGGACTTATTATGTTTACAGGTGTTATTTCATTTATTTTATGGGATAATCTTGTGAAGTAGATATTACAGTTAATTTATTTTACAGATAAAGGGGCAGAAAGGTTAAATGATTTGCTTGAGATTAGGCAGGTTGGCTGTGGCAGGGCCAAAATCTGAGGCTTGGCATATCTGACCTCCCTAAATTCCCAGGGCTGGGGACCTGTGACTGAGATACAGAGACGGAAAGACAAGCTCTCCCCTTCTGCTTTGATAGTGTGGTCTCGCAGTACTTAGTGCAGACAATTCAAGCCAAGCAGGTTGCTGGTATGACTTTGGCCAGTACTTTCTAGCCTGCTCTCATGTTTTGCAAAGCATCAACATTTGATATGCTCAGGAAAGGAAACAAAAGATCTACATACACAGTAATATATACCCAGAGAAGACTTTTTAAAAAATGTACTTGGCTGTTACAGGGTCTCACTAGGCAGCTCAGAATCAGTGATCCTTCTGTTTTCAGCCTCTTCAGCACTGGGATTAAGACATGTGCCACCACACCCAGACTTGGTCACTGGCTCAGTGCACACCCAGGGTGGGACCAGAACAGAATGTGGTGTCAGGGATCAAACTGTGGTCCTGTGTTTACCTGTACTTGTCTGTGCTTGCCTAAGCTTGCCTAAGCATGAACTTTAGTCCCCTGAGCTATCATGACAGCCCCCAAAAGAAGACATTTTTTTTTAAAGTTTTATTTAATTTCATTAGAGCTGAAGCATCTTTGGACAATTAAAAAAAAAAAAACTAATATAAGAATTTATAGCACTTAACAACCACCACTAATTCATCTTACTTGTTTCACTAATGCCTTTTTTTTTTTTTCCCTAAAGTGTTTTGTTTTATTTTAGTACTTTTAGGGAAAGGCTTACAGGGACAAGGCCTATTTTTTTTTTCCTGAAGTGTTTTGTTTTTTGAGGGAAGGGTTTATAGAGACAGGGTGTTCAGAGTCTCACTACTAGATCCTGTACTGATCTGCCTATTTACAGCCTCCCAAGAGCTGGGATTACAGGCACGTGCCACTACACTCAGTCTCAATTGCTGTTGCCGCTGGCCCCGGGGGGCAGAAACAGCACAGAAGGCCTGGGAATCGAGGCCCAGAGATTGAACCCAGGCCCTTGTACCCATGCCTGCTTTCAGGCTGACCTATTTGGCTGGTCCTGTTTAATTTTATTTTAAATTTTTATTTATTTATTTATCTTGGTATTGGGGCTTGAACTCAGGACCTTGTGCTTACCAGGTAGGCACTTAGCTTGTACTACTGAGCTGTATCTCTGGCTTTCCCTGAAGGCTTTTAAAGCAAATTCCAGATAGCATGTTATGTTACTCTTACATGTTTGGTAAATGTTACCAAAGATTTTCTTACATCAAGTATCATTATCATTCTATCATGATTAAATAATTCTCCAATATGATTTAATATCAAGTTTATAGTTCATGTCCTTGATTATCTAAAAAGTTAGAGGCCCTTTTAAAAAATAAAGACCAATATAACTCTTTCCTTATTCTATTGATTTAATTTAACAACTTAGTGATAGTACTAGCCATCACATGTTAGAAAACATTCATTAATTGGTAGCTCTTTAACACGGGATAAGCTCCCTCCTAATAATTCAAGTTGAGAATTATAGAAAAGAACACGCAATCAATCTTCATCCTCTGAATTTCTCCTAATTAGTAGAGACCCGTACCTGGATTGTAACACTTTTTTTTTTTTTTTTTTTTTTTTTTTACTTAGGTAACTTTCCATACAGAAGCAAAGTAGAACCCTATTGCATCCCAGGAACACATGTTCTAGGAAACACAGAAACATCAATTTAGAGAAAACAACTAGTTGAAAGAGGCTTCACTATTTGTGGGTGCTTTAGTACTTAGTAGCTATAACTCTGGACTCTCATATGTAAGTTTTTCAGTTCTTGAAAGAATGGACTGAGTAATCAATCCTAGTTATGATTTCTAATACATCTATCAAGTTAACACATAAATGCACACACACGTGCACGCCACTGAAAATTTTAAACCAGAGAAAATGTGGTTACAAAGTTAGAATCAGGTCAAAACCATCTGAGATAAAGGACTAGATTACTATCTAGATCTATGTGAAGGATATTAATCTAAAAAAATACTTAACAGTAAGGATCTGTAAAGTGACAAAGTAATAAACTGCATGGCGGAATGGAGATTTGGTTTCCCAGTCTATGAGAACAGCTAAAATAGACACCTCATACCAGTGCATTGCCAATAGTGTCTTCTAAATTAAAGACCAGAAGAAGTGATTTTGTTAATTGATGTTTCGATGGCTAGCTAAATATTCATATACCCCACAAGCCCTGTACTCAAAATTTACAATTGCAAAACAGCCTGCAGCAACCAAAATATTTATTGAGTCATAAAATTCAAGGTTATTAACCCAAATATCTTCTTGCTCTGTGTAAAACTAATTGTGAGGCCAGGGAATGCAATTGCTGAGACAATTACCAGGAATGGGGGCTTTAATGACTTTGTCTTATTGTATTGAATAAATAAATAGTAGCTACCTAATCCAGTATACTGAATGAGTTTCCTTTCAGACCTCACTGTTGATAAGAAGCATTTCTCACCATGAGTCCAGGTGATTCTTTACCTCCAGTTAGACTTGTGCACCATGAAAATCTGAAACCTGTGTCCTGAAACAGTACCTACCACTGGATAAACTTTAGATTCTGATGGTACAATGTCTGCTGTAAACTGTGGGGAGGAAAGCAAAAACAAGTGTAAGCCACTAAAACAATGAAATCACCAAATTCCATGGAGTATTCTTCAGTTTCATACTTCAAGCAGAAACTCAAGTTAGCTTCGTGTTAGCTAGGGAAGGCACGCTTGTGAGGGGAGCATTTTGTGTTTAGGCGGTGTGTTTTTTATGAGCAGTCAGGCAGTCCTTTCTCCACATAACACAAACCATAGCTCATTGCTGCAGGACAGGATGCACAAGGAGGAGTTGGGTCTTTGCAGCTGATTTCAGCCTAGACAGAGCCAGCTGTCTAGGGGCAGTGAAAGTAGAGAATGGCATCTGCAGAGCATGGTGACAGGCCAATGTTGGTAGTGCCAGCAGTCGGCAGTAGGAAGCTCCATGTAGAGCGCCAACAGGCAGGCAAAGAGAAGCTGCTCAGAATCCTGGAGGTGGTGTCATTCAGAAATGCAGGAAGACCATGTGGCCTGAATGTGGGCTTTTCAGAAATGGTCGAGTCTAGACTGTGATGTGGGGATCAAGGGTACGTGACTACTAAATCAACCCACTGCTTGGTTCACCACTGCCCTAGTGCAAGCAGCTTAGAAAGAATGCAAAAAGGACCAGAAAGGGTCAGGAACACAGCTCAACAGCAGAACACCTGCCTGGTAAGTGCGAGGTCCTGAGTTTGATTGCTAGGAATCAAGAGGTGGGCAGAAAGAAGCTACTATGGTCACACGTTGGTTTCCGCATGCTTGTTTTGCTGCCTTCTGCACGCCATGATCTGTTTCTCCTCTACGATGTTTGTCTGCCATGCCACCCTGCCTCAGAGTCGGCTGACTATGGGCTGAGCCCTCTACAAACTCTGAGCCAAGTAAATTTTTCTCCCTTAACATTAGGTGTTGTACATTTTATCTCTGAGTAAGGAGAAAAGCAACTAAGACATCATGGCAAAACAGAAACCCAATGTTTTTACTAGGGTGTAAGTTAACTGCTAAAACAAAGAGGTCCAACACAATGTGTCTTACATCACATAGTGCTATAATTCATTCTTCCCTCATACAACTCTGCAAAACAGGAAAGGCACTTTGGCTGTGAGATCCTCCAGAGGCCCCAAACCCATCTTCTGCACACAGCTTTCATCTTTGTGGTCAAGATTATTACTTCAGATGTTCTCAGCTCTTAGTCACAACTAGCTTACCAGTACCACATTGGAGTGCAGTTTGTGGGACAGAGAACATGGAAGGTAAGAAAACTTATGCTATGATTTGAGTGTTTGAGCCTAGCTATGGATCAAAATCCTAGCCTTCACAGTAATGATATCACAAGGTGAGGCCTTCGGAAAGTGATGAGGCTATGGTGGTGGATGTGCCCAATAACTGTCACCATCCTGTCACTCATGATTCCTTCATGAGTGGGAATGATACCCTTATACAGAGGCCAGAGAGGCACACCTTTACATCTACTCCTATATGAGGACACACTAGACATAGAATTTGCTGACACCTTGATATTGGATTTCTCAACTTCCAGAATTGAGAGGAAAAAGAAGTGTAGTTTGTAAGCACTGCTCTTCAGTTTATGATATTGTGTAACTGTAGCTCTCATGGACTGAGGCATCTTATTCTGATAGAAATGAGGCTCTGGAGTAGAGCATGTGTTCAGCCTGTACAAGGCCCTGTACCAAAAAGAAAAGAAGGTTTTGTTTTGATTCTCATGAAGCAAAAGTTACATCCAGGTAAATTTGTGTCGATCTACCTCAGTCAAATCTGGTCATATAACCACTTACGGTTGTCAGGGATCTGGAAAGTAGGGTCTCTACCTATGTAATTGTGTGCTTCAAGGAAGAGGGCTATATTAGATCTTGTAGCTGTGGTAACAAATTCTAAAAAGAATTGGTGGATTAAACCAGTAGCAGTTTATCCTCTTAAAATTCTGGAGATCAGGGGCCAGCGAGATAGCTTAGTGGACTAAAACAACTACTTAGGCAAGCACAGGAGCCATGGTTTGATCCTGGCACCACATGCCACACCAGTCCTGCCCCAGGGTTGGCTGAGCTGGCCACAGAGTCTGGGTAAAATGGTACATACCTATAACCCAGGGCTGGGGAAGCTGAAAAGATGAGGATCACTATGAGTCCAAGCTGCATAGTGAGACCCTGTAACAATGAAATATATCAGGAAAAAAAAAAAAAAAAGCAATCTCTGGAGATCAGAAGCCCCAAATCAGTGCCACTAGGTCAACGTGAAGCTGTTGGGAGGGCTGCCCTCCTTCCCGAGGCCTGGCAGAGAGTCTCTCTTTGTCTCTTCCACCTTCTAAAGGCTACAGTATTCCCTTGCAGCCACGTAACTTCAGTCTCTGCCTCTGTGGTCACACTGCTACCCCCTCCTCTGTACATTCTCCTTCTACTTCCCCTGACAAGCCTGCATTTTTAGGGTGCATCCAGACACCCAGCAGAGAGTCTCCCCATTTCTAAAACTTTCACTTAAACATATCTATAAGGAAAAAAGATCCTTTTCTCCAGCTAGGTGGGGTGACGCATGACTGTAATCACAACACTTGGGAGGCTGAGGCAGAAGAATCTCAAATTTGAGGCCGGACTTGTCTAAAAAACAAACAAACAAACAAAAAAAAAAAAAAAAAAAAAAGAGAAAGAAATATTTTCCAAATAATGAAACATTTACATGTTGTAGGAGTTAGAACCTGAAAGTTGGGGTCATCAGCACTCAGCCAACTAGGCTCAGTTACTAAGCGGAAGGACAGTTTCCTCTGTAATACCTTGCCGTCAAGATAAGGCGCTCTGCTGAATGCAGCCAGCCTCGCCTGGTGCCAAGGGTCAGAGCGTGTCTCCAGCAGGACACTGGCCCTTCTGGGCTCAGGTGGGTCTGGGGCCTGGCTGAGGCACAGTCAGAAAAGCAGCCCTGACATAGGGACAGGTCTGCTAAGCCAAGGAAGTACAGCCAAGCAGTTTGTGTACTGCACACAGTATCTGCCACTGTGAGGACTCTTAGGCAGTGTCATCCAGGATACAGATAGAGCTCCTGGACCTGTGAGGAAATACTGAGACCTAGGTCACACCCTGGGACAGGAAAGCCACCTTCCACCCTGCAACACTTGCCTCCTCCTTCCTGTGCCCCCAAATACTCTCCTGATGTTTGTTCTCTCTCTCTCTCTCTCTCTCTCTCTCTCTCTCTCTCTCCCTGTCTCTCTCTTGTACAGGGTCTCACTACATACCACAGACTCATAGTGGCCCTGCTTTCAGCCTCCCTAGTTCTAGGATTGCAGGTGTGTGCCACCATGCCCAGGCTCAGTGGCTGGCTCAGAGCACCTGGGGTGGGGCTGGCACGGCATGCGGTACCTGATGCCTGTTGATAAAATGAAAAAGATTCCCTTGCCCCCATTTCCCAGTATTTTACTTCCTAGAATTAACTACTCCTGAGTTTGATCTTCCTGATCTTCCTTTCTTTCTTTCTTTCTTTCTTCCTTTCTTTCTTTTCTTTCTTTCTTTCCCCATATCTATACCTATATAGATAGATCAATATAGAAAGAAAAATATAGGGAGTCCTTTTTGCATAAATAGGATTATACCATATATGGGATTCTGTTATTAATTTAATAACATACATCATACAGACCATTGCTTATCAACATTACCAATAAACAGTGCTCCCAGCATGCTGAACACTTGCTTTACATGCTTATTTCATGTCCCTCTTCCAAACATCTCATTAGGTCAGTGCTATTCTTCTCTCCTTTTAAAAATCACAGAACAGCCGGGCGTGGTGGCTCACGCCTGTAATCCCAGCACTCGGGAGACTGAGGCAGGAGGATTGGTGCGAGTTCGAAACCAGCCTGGGCTACAAAAGTGAGCTCAGGACCAGCCTCAACTGCATATCGAGACCCTGTCTCAAAAAGACAAAAAAAAAAAAAAAAAAAAAAAAATCACAGAACAGTCACATAGGGCTTCAGTGACTCTCACAAGGCCACAGAGTTGGTGAGTGGCAGGGCTGGGACCCAGGTCCTTGCTACTTGCACCTCTGTGTTTCCTGGATTCTTTTTTATTTATTATATTTCTGCTGTAGACTTCCTGGTAAGATCTTGGCTCTTCCACTGAGACCTCTGGGCACTTGCACAGGTAGGTCCAGCTTTTGCGTCATTACCTCGCAGACTTCCCTGAAAACCGGCATGGCCTCTGCCTGCTGGACTGCTGCTGCGTGGAACCCTTGCCTCCCTGTACCAGCTGGCTTGTGCTGGGAAGGAGCCCTCAATTCTGTTCCCGCGGCTGCACCTGCCCTTGCCCTGGCTCCTTGCCTACTTTTCCCTCTGTCTCTAGATTTGTGTCCTCGGGGGTTGGGCCCAGCATCTGTTGCCTCTGCTCAGATAAACTGGCTTCAGCCATCACATCACTCCTTGGTGCAGCTACTTCTGGCACCTTCTGCCTAAAAACCTACTGTCCTGATGGATGGTGTGTCCACCTCTTCCCTAGGGATCTGTGTGGCCTGCCCCCCTCTGCCCTGGGCTGCTGCAGCAAATAGAAAGCCTTTGTGATTGACAGTGACCAATGTCAACCTTCCTCTGGGTTGCTCCCCTACTTGCCTAGAGCAGGTGGCAAAAGCCTGGTACCAGTGACACTGTCGCTTCCCTTCTGAGCTGTCACCATGGAAACAGATGCCACTGAGGGGCTACATCTCCCTCCTTGTCTGCTCTCATTTCTCTAGTTCTCACCTTCTGGGGGGCTCTGTCCCCATACTTGCCTTAGACTCCCTTTCCACCAGCATAACCTTCTCTCCTGCATGTACAGTTACTCTGTGACCCCAAGCCCACACTCTTCCGTCATCCTTAGGGGGCACGAGAGTCACTTGAGGGTGAGCGGCCCTGTTGATCTATGTCACACCCAGGTGGCACTGCAGGTAACTGTGAGTGTGGCAGGGGGGGAGTTCTTGGACAACTTGACCCTGAACCTGGGAGCCTTAAGGCTTTGTCCTGGGCAGGACCGAGTAAATCACTCCATTAAGGCAACGGACTTAGCAACCTGTGTCCTTGGTACTGTTGTTTTCAGGGAGCCCTGCTGGGGAGCCACACCCTTGCACCACCAGCCTCCCTGGTCTGTCTGGTTGGCATCTTTTCTGCCTGACCTAGTTGCAACAGGAGCTGCCTCAGGCTCCACCAGCCTGAAGACAGGAGAACAGGAGACGCAAAGAAATCAAAGGCTCTCTACAAGCTGGCTACAGAGGCACCAGATCTCAGGAGGAAGCCCAGGCAGAGTTTCTGGCAGCTCAACACGGGCCTGTGCACCTTCCACCTGCTCCCTCTGCGCCTGCACCCTCTGCTTCAGCCCCCACTGTCCCTCACATCCCTCGGAGCTGCCCTGACTCAGTGATGGTCCCAGGAGCAGCAGGCAGCAAGGTGAACACCTCCAGGCCCTGCGCCACCCCACTGTCCTCCCTGCCCCATCTGCTCAGCCCCTCTGGGGACTCCCAGAGCTGCGCAAGGTTATATCATCTGACCTCGGGCCCTGTCCTGACTTCTGCTCCTCCCTCAGGCCAGAATAACCTGTCCTCACGTCCCTCTGAGGTCTGGATGCACGTGGCTGATGCTGTCTTTCCACACCAGGTAACTCAAGCATAGGCCAGGTTTTCCGAGAGCCTGTAGGACTGAAGTTGTCATGATTGTCACCACTTCTGGTTCCAGTGGCTCTTGCCTCTGTTTCAGTCACACTCAGACAAACCAGATGCAAATCTCAGGACTTCCCCCACATCCATCAGCGTCTCCTCGCCCTGCACACTCTGTCAGCTTAGTCATTTTTTTCAGGAAGTATAGGTACCAGGGCCCAGGTTTCATGTTGAAGCTAGGGGCATTTTGTTATCTGACTAGTTCTTCTGGCTCACCTTTCTTTCCCTTCTGTCTCAGACAAAAAGGAAACTCCTTCCTCATTGTAGGAAAATCACTTAGTTTCCATCTTCAACAAATGTGTCAGGATTTTCCTGTATTCTACAGGCTTATCAAAGAGTTTTTCCCTAACCCCAAGCTCTCCCTGGAATTTGTGCTCCATACACAGTTCTACATTATACAGCACTTTTAATCCCGGTCCTCAGAGTCCAGTCTTCAGAAAGCTCAAACTCACTGGCCAGGGCCGCTGCTCCCTGTCAATCTCTAAGAGCAGCAATTCTCTAGGTGGACTTCCGGGGGCCTGCAGTTTCAGTATCACCAGGCCTTTGGGAGAGAGGGAGAGTCTGCAGAACCTCAGTCTCTGGGTGGGGCCAGAAGCCTCCAGGGCAGCCAAACCCATATCCTCTGAGTCTCTCCCTCCTGGGAGAAATCAGGTCCACTTCCAGTTCACCACAGGGCAGTCACTCCTGAGAAGCTGTAGCTGTTCACTTTACTCAAGATGCCGTGCTCACTTAGCCCATGTTCAGCTCTGTGTTAGGTCATGAATCAAACTTTTCTATCATCTATCATGAGAAGCCAGCTGGCCACCAAAGCTGGGTAGAAAAGAAGCCCTTCCATGGATACTACTGTTTTAAGAGGTCAAGAGACCAACCACAGAATCACAGGCTTTGGGTAGGGGAGCATTTTCTCAGAGTTAGCACTGTTCTTCTGGCTGCTTTGAAACCACCTTGAGAGGGTCCTCCTATTGCTTGAAAAGAAAGACCACACTGCCCGACGTCTCTTTCATGTATGTAATTTTGATCCATTCATGGCGAAGCCAGACTTCTGCTCACAGCATCTCAGAACACAGACGAAGCTGGAGTGGGAGTGAGGGGCTGAATATAGAGGGTCTTGAGAACAATGTCTAGAAGTTGGACTTCAGCTTAAGAATAATGGAGGACTATGGAAGATAGGTGGAGGGGTAGCCTGCTCAGATTCTAATGTGTGAGGCTGGTCTGGCCTCTGCAAAAGAGTGGATTGGAATGGGGCCAATGTAGGGTCACAAGGCATGATTGCTAGGAAATAGACGAAGGGAATTCTGCAACAGTGTAAATTAGGATATTACAGTGGAGGCTGAGCGAAGTGACCTGGATTGTAGAGAAATGGAAAATGGAGGGGAAAGGAGAAGGAGCCAGATAAGTACTGTGTGCTAGGCTGGGTTCTAGGCACTTGACATTTTTCAAAGTCTCTTATCTTCTCCTCTCCCCTCTCCCTTCTGCTCCCCCCCCCACCCCCGCAGCCCGGCTCTATTTTTTAGAGACAGACTATTATGATGTAGTTCAGGTTATCCTTGAACTCAATTCATAGCCCAGGCTGTCCTTAAACTCACAGTTATCCTTCTGCCTCAACCTGCCCAGGATTGGGATTACTGGCGTGTGCCACCATACCCAACTATTGAAGGTGTGTTTTCTGACAGGATTCCTGGGTGACTGTGGGTTTTGCTTCTTGAGATGGAGAGTGTGGGAGGAGAAGCATGTCTTTCAGAGAGGGGGATAGTGATTTCTCGGCTTCTTGTACTCTGGAGGAGGAGGAGGCCCGGAGCCTCGTCTCCTTCATGCACTCTTTTTAAGGCACCCCGGTGTGATGCATTTAAGCAATTTTATCCAGAAAGGGTTGTGCTAACAAAAAACTCCTCTGCTGGGAGGGAGAGTTTTAGTGTTGTGGAATGGCCATTGCGGGTTATTTTTAGGGCTGTTGGACTGCTCTTGGCTCTGGGATTTTTATCCCTGAATCATGAGAGATAGACCCTTTGTCTTTACATGGGTGGCCACCCCTTCCATACATGCAATTGTCTTGTTTTCCATGGAAAACTGCTTCTTTAGGAAGGAGTTTGTCACTCAAGGGACCAGAATGAGTTGAGTAAACATGTGTTTAGTCAGTTTTTAAAAATCTGTAGTTTATCCCAAGAGACCAGGAAGATTTTTGTCTCCTAGGAAAACAGCAATTAAACAGTATATTAAAATGTGTATTCTATACCTGAGTTGTGCAAAGGGTAATTGGGCATTTTAGGACTATTTTAAAACATGTGTCCCACACCCTTCAGCACTATTTCAGTCCATCAAGTAACCATATACTTAGAACATGTGTTCTGCATAGTAAGAGTCATTTTTATAAACCCTTGTTAAAGGGAACGAGACTAAAAGGCATCAGCTGCAGCCTGTTTTTCTGAAGTGTTTATGCCAACCAAATGCAGACAAAGGGAAACAAAGCCAGGGGTAAATCATCCACCATAGATGGAGCCCTGTCCCTAAGTGGGTAGTACCCCAAGAGGGACCTGGACTGTGAAAATGGCACCTCAGCCTCACTGGCACTTCACCCTCCCCCATGCAGGTAGGCTAGAAGCTGTCAGAGAAAAGGGGAGAGAGGGGCTTAGGCACAGGCACAGGTACAGGTTGTAGCCCCCAGGGAAGAATTCACACTTCCCTGCAGAGAATAAAAAGCAGGTGTTTGGGCAGCTGGCTGGCAATGGAGAAGAAAAAGGCCAGAGTCCAGCTTTCTCTGGTGTGCTGTGACCGCTGAGGAGGGGCAGCAGATGGGAGGTGAGTTGGGCACCTGGTGCCACCCCCAGGAGGAGCTGGAGGACCCTCCTGGAACGCTTGGAGGATGTGCACCTAAGGCCTGAAGCCAGCACTCTCAGGGCCCTGGGAGAGTTGCCCCAGCTGTTGGGACCCCTGAGCCATCTCTCCTCACTGCCGCTCTTGAGGAGACAGCCACTGACTCAGCCTTTGCTTGCCTCGTATTCCCACGCGTCCTTAGCATTAGGGCAGTGATGTTCGCCTGTTCCTTCTGTCAGGCTACAGGAAGTCGCTGAGCCAGCTGCCCCACCAACCCAGCTGAGAGCCTCTGTAAGCCTTAAGCTATTAAATAAATGGAATCAAAGCTGCTTCTAGAGCGAATGGATTTGGCATAAAGGCAGGTTAGGAGCATCTGAGCCGCAGCAGAGGAGACTGTGTCGGAAAGTCCAGAAGGGCTTCACAGGGTGGAGGGGGAGCTTCTCTGAGGATCCCACCGGTAAGACGATGAGGTGGCCAGGAGAGGAAGCTACGTGACGCACCGAAGGCTGCGTACAACGAGCCAGGATGAGAAAGCAGGAAAAAAATGTAGGCAAACAGGAAGGTGAATAATAGGGAGGAGCTGAGAGGAAGTAATAATTGGAAAGGAAATTTTGGAAAACAGAGAAAGGAAAAGTAACTGTTTTGGGCCAAGAGCCAGGCCATGTCACACTCTTAGTTTTCAGGGGCTACTCAATGATTCACTCACGCAGACTTTTTCTCTGTGTGTAGAGAATTCCTTGTGCCGGAAAAGGTGGCAGCCCTCGCGCTTCGCCGTGGTATCAGAGTGGCTTGTAACAGTGGTTAATTTCTGGAAACTGGGGAATTCTTTGGATGTTCCTGTTGGACATAGTCCTAATCAGTTTGAAAGTATGACACAGGTGCATTTTTCTGATGTTTAAAGCCTAAAGTCACGGGTGCCTCTAGACAAGGAAGAAAATGAGCTGTGGAAAATGCCGGAGTGGGTCTCAGCACAGCCCTACAGGCTCAGGAAAACAACTGTGACCGCAGAACCTGCACCAGGTGAGGTCAAGTGGCCTTGGGCTTTGCAGTCATGGACAGATTCATTATCAGCAACGCTGTGGCTGCACTGTATGTGGAGTTGAGGTGACCCCACTTCCCCCAGTTCATTGTGCAATAGGCTTCACTTAGTGAGCACGCACTACGTACAAGCATTTTCCCGGGGACTTCATACTTCTCAGGGCTGACCCAGCGTCCTGCCTTCATCGGCCTCACCTCACACAGGGAAGTTGAACATGAGATCCTCTCGCAGAGGTGCCTTTGCTCTTTAGTGCCTGCCGAGCCCCCTACCTGCAGTGTCCTCGCTGAGCTGTGTTATGAGCCATTTCTTTGCAGGACTTCAGCTTGTCAGGCTGTATTGCTCACATGGTAGAAGCAGGGTAGCAGGTAGCAGTGGAGAGATGGCACTCCAGGAAGAGGGGACAATTGAATAAACCCTGAATGGGTGGAGATATGGTCTCGGGAGAGATTCCAAGCTGTGGGAATGACAAGGGCAAAGGAGTTGGGACAGGACTGTGGCAGGGTGCTATATGCCCAGGAGGAAGGGGAATCATGGAGAGGACAGCTGGGGGTCTCAGAGAGGGGCATAAGTGGCAGGGGCAGAGCAAGCAGGGCCTTAAAGATCCCAGAAAGGGCGCTGGTAAGATAGGTCAGTGGACTAAGTGCCTGCTTAGGCAAGTGCAGGGACTGGGGTTTGATCTCCAGCACCACATGCTGCACTGGCCCTGACCGTAGGGTATGGTGAGTCAGCCACCGAGACCTGGTGTGTGGTGCATGACTGTAATTCCAGCACTGGGGAGGCTGAAAACAGGAGGATCACTACGAGTCTGAGTCCAGGCTGTGTAGTGAGACCCTGTGCCAAACACATTAAAAAAAAAAAGATCCAGGAAGGAGGAGAGGTTGGAAAGATTTTGAGTAGAAGAAGAGAGTTCTAATTTTTTTTTTAATTAGGCTCACTCCAGCCTCTACATTAAGAACGGACTGCATGCAGTTTTATAAGACAGTGAGGACTGGTAGGGATGGACTACTTTGAAAGCTCCAGAAGGGTGCTGGTCTGCGTTCACCACAGAAACAGAACTAAGGGATAGAGACTGGAAGGCAGGAGGGTAGGAAGGTAATTTGTTAGGAAGTAGGATTGGCTTCCGTGGCCACAGAGGCGAAGAACCACAACCTGGCGTTTGCAAGCCAGAGCCTCCCAAGAGCGGGCAGTGCAGATCTAGCTGAAGCCCAGAAGCACTGATGTTTCAGCACAGGAGAAGATGGATGTTCTGCTCAAGCAAAAACCAATTCATCCTTCCACCACCTTTGTGTTCTATCTGGAGCCTCAGTGGATTGGACTACACCCATCCACCCACCCACATTAGTGAGAGAATATGTATCACATAGATTCTGATGCTAACCGTTCTGGAGACACCCACAGAGTGTTTTACCAGCTATCTGGACCTTCCTGAGCCCAGTCAAGGTGACGCACAGGACTGCCCATCCCAGAAGTAATCCAGATTTCCAGTCCTCTTCCTCCCCACCATGTACCCCACTGACAGGACTCTGCTACTCCACTTTCACCCCTTTCTTACTGTTCTGTGGCTGCTGACTTCTTGTGGAAACTTCATTTGTGTGAGAGATCATTGCTGAGCACTGGAAAGGGCCTCCTTATCCCATCTCTCACCTGCAGCACTTTCCTCCTCAGCACTGCTAGTAGAATTGCCCTAAAACAGATTGAGCCAGGTGACGTGATGTATACCTGGAATCCCAGCTACTTAGGAGGCTGACACAGGAGGAATGGAAATTTGAAAGCAGCCTGGGTAACTAACTGAGACAGTGCCTTAAAATTTTTAAAAACAATTATTTTTAAATGCCTGAAGATGTACCTCAGTGGTAGAGGTGCTTGTACAGTGTTGCTCTCCAGTGGGGTTTTGTTTTGTTTTGTTTTTTATTATGGCCAGCTCAGCCTGCCCTGGTGCTGGACTGGTGTGGCATATAGTGCCAGGGATCAAACCTCGGTCTCTGTGGTTGCCTAAGCTTGCCTAAGCAGATGCTTTAGACTGCTGAGCCATCTTGCTGGCCCCTCCCCAGTGGTAGTGAACACACACACACACACACACACACACACACACACACACACACGATATCATCACTTCTCTAGACAATTTTGCTGTGGCAAGAGGAGATCAAAATATGGTAACAAGATAATCCCTGCCCTGGAGGCAGCCCCTGTGCAGCAGGAGAGAGGCACAGAGGCAATGGCCTGCAGTACTCCCACTGAGTCCTGGGAGCTCAGAAAGGAAAGTGAGGCCAAGGACAGGCATGGGTGGTTATATTATGCTGGGCCTTAATGGATGCGAAGCAATTTCTTGGCAGTGAGGAAGAGAGAAAGGCATTTGTAGCAGAAAGGATAGCATGGGTCCACTCAGCCTGGTCCAGAAAGAGAGCCAGCCCTCCTGCACCCTAGGGAGCTTCATCTCATTGCGAGCTCCATGTTAACCCAACTTACAGTGACTGACATTAACTTTTTAGCTTAAATTTATTTATTTATTTATTTTTTTAATGCTGGTCCTGCCCCTGGGGCCCACTGAGATGGCAATTGAGACTGGGCATGGTGGCACATACCTGTAATCCCAGCCCTTGGGAGGCTGTAAACAGGTGGATCACTATGAATCCCATCTGGTAGTGAGACTCTGAACACCCTGTAGACCCTTCCCTAAAATAGAATCAATCAATCAATCAATTTTTTTTTAAATTAAACTTTACCTTTTAGAGCAGTTGTAGATTCCTGCCAAAGTTGAGTGCAAGGTACAGAGATTTTGCACCTCCCCACCTCTACAGATGCAGTCTCCCCACTACCAACACTTTGTACCATAGTGACACACTCAGTACAAATAGCGGACACATCATTACCATGCAAAGTGGACCACTGACATCTTGCCTCACAGCAGTGTTGCATTGCTCTCCTGAGCCCGGGCCTCCCTCATGTATGATTGGCAAGCACTCTAATACTACATTCTCATTCCTTTTATCAATTTCGTTTTGACAGTCTTGGTAAGTTGTTCAGGCTGGCCTTGAACTTGAGATCCCCCTGCTTCAACCTCCAGAGTAGGTGGGCTCACAGGCATGTGCCACTAGGCACAGTGGCACATTTGTTACACACGGCCTACACTGACATATCATTACCATGCGAAGTCTGTACTTCACATTAGGGTTTACTCTTAGTGTCATATGTTCCATGGGTTTGGGAAAATGCATAATAATGCAGATGATGCCATATTTATCAAGCAATCAAGCAATCAATGAATTATCTGTCAAGGCAATTCACTTCTTACTGACTTTGCCATAGCCACGCTTGTATATTAGCTCATTTGCTGACTTCAGGTTTGGGTAACCCCATGAAATGTATGGCTCCAAATACTCAGCATGTTAATTAAAAACTTGTCGCGCTTAACAAAGGTGCCACTGAAGATTTGGTGAAGACAACAAAGCTGCAACACCTTGTGGGCATTTTGCCTCACACCACTGATATCCCTGGTCCAGATGACAAATGCCATCTTGGGCTCTGCAGGGACATAGAAGTTGCCAGCTTTTCTCTCCATCCTAGACATTCAGATCTCGGTTCTGTATATCTGTCTGTACTCCTTGTGGTAGTTCCTGGTTTTTTTCATATATGAGTTTCCTCCTTGCCTTTAGAAGCATCTTCTGGGCAAACTTCTTTCTCATGAACTCAGGACCTTGCACTTGCCAGGCAGGCACTTATGCTGCTGAGCTATCTCCCAGGCCCCCAGACTGGCTTCCTTCATTGAGCACTATGCACCTAACGTTGTGCCACATCTGCCCGTCATCTGATAGCTCCTGTCTTTTCTGCACCAAATGCTCCTCCCTTGCCTAGGTGTACTACAGGTCATCCGCTCTCCTCCCAGAGGGCATGCTGGTTACTTCTGAGTTTTGGCAGACGTGAATAAAGCTGATATAAACACTCACGTGCACAGTTTTGCATGAACATAAGCTTCCAGCTCCTATGGGAAAACGCCAAGCAGCATAATTCCTGATGGAAGAGGACGTATAGTGGTTTGGTGAGACCGAGCTGTCTTCCAGAGTGGCTGGGCTGCTTTGCATTTGTGCCAGCAGTGAATGAGAATTCCTGCTGTTACACATCCTCCCAGTATTTGCTGTTGTTCAGCTCACATTTCAAGTAAGAAATCTTTCTTTTCAATTCATTGCACAACATGAGCACCACTACTAATGGAGTGCATCTGATGGTCACAGGACACATTAGACGTTTGGGGTGATGAATACATTAATTAGCTTGATTCCTTTCCCACTGCTGGGCCTGGAACCAGGGGCCTCGTGCGTGTGAAGCATCTACTCCACCAGTGAGCTACAGTCCTGGTCTAAATCGTTTGATGCATTCATTCCCCATTGGGTTAAAAAAATTGTGTCACTTTGTATCCTATAAATATCTATGAACTATAATCGAATAAGTGATTATAATTTTAAAATATTTTCATTTTTATTGGTATATGTTTGTAACACATAATAATTACATTCATTCTGGGGAACTGATCATTTTTCTGCCTCTTCTTCTCCATCCTCTGCCTTACTCTCTCCCACCTTCCCCAGTATAACATTTTTAAAAAGAATATTAAAAGTTAGGAAATGTCTCTCTCTCACAAGCCAACCAGGGTCTTATATTTTCTGGTCACTGGGCTTCTCTTCCCTGGAGCAGACCTCCATAGGAAACCACAGGGAATCTAGTGGACTGACTGGCGAAAGGGGTGAGCTAAAGAAATTGCCCGGATGCTCACAGTGGCAAGTGCTGGTCTTGGTGCCTTATATCCTTAGTTTGACTATGGCTTTGTGATAGGAAAAAGTTACCATTTTTCTCTCTAAATATTCCTTTGCTTCATACATTTTTCCACTGATTACTACTTTCTATGCAATGTGTAGTTAGGTCTGGGCCCATCCCTGCTCTGTAGGTCAGAGATGTTTAATCATTTTTATGCCTTGACCTCTTGGCAATCCAATGAATGACTCTTTTTTTTTTTTTTTTTTGAGACAATCTCTCTTACTATGTAGTTCAGACTGGTCTTGAACTCACTATGTAGCCCATACTGGCCTCAAACTCAAGGCAATCCTCCTGTCTCAACCTCCTGAGTGCTGGGATTACAAGGATGGACCACCACACCAATGTGTAGAACCTCATTTTTGGGTTCCTTTTTGAAATAGATAGATAGATAGATAGATAGATAGATAGATAGATAGATAGATAGATAGGTAGATAGATGGATGGATTTATTTTGTATTGGGAATTGAACTCAGTACCTTGCACTTGTCAGGGTCTACAATTTAGTACAGGATCTACAGGGTTTCACTACACAGATCAGACTCATGGTGATCCTCCTGTTTTTAGCCTCCCAAGTGCCAGGATTGTGCATGCGTGCCACCATGCCCAGTGCCAATTGCTGTCTCAGGGCTCCCCAGGGGCAATGCTGGCACAGTTCCCTGAGGATCAAACCCTGGTCCTTATGTCTGCCTAAGCAGGCACTTTAATTGCTGAGCTATCTGGCCAGCCCATTCTAATTTGCTTCTTTACAAAAATATTAACATTATCTAGCTGGGGTGGTGGTGCATGCCTGTAATCTCAGCACTTGAGGGGCTGAGGCAGGAGGACAGCCATGAGTTTAAGGCCAGCCTAGGCTACACAGTGAGATTAAGGCCAGCCTAAATTACATAGTGAGAACCTTCTTGTCTTACAAAAGAAAGAAAAAAGAAAAATCCAAAACCAACAAACAAAAAAAATCCATTGTAAGGGCTCAGTAGTAGAGCTCTCTCCTAGCATGTTTAAGGTCTTGGGTTCAATTCCCAGCACTAAAAAGAACAACTAACCAACACACAAAAAATTCCCCGACATTATCTGATGGCAATAAATACTATAGCTTTTAAATACTGCAGGTATAATACAGTTCAAAAATATTTTGGATTTCTTTTGTTGATGAAGTCATGATACTTGAAATTAATGAAGTTTCAAATCGAGGTTAAGGAATATTCTAACCATAGGTTTAGGAAAATAAAATAACTGTTAACATTTCCCATTCATGTTTTTTGAGCCTGAATTTTTTTTAAAAAATATATTTGGTACAGGGTCTCACTATGCAGCCTGGACTCATAGTGATCTTCCTGTTTTCAGCCTCTCCTGCATGCCCAGTCTTGGTGGCTCTGCATCATGCCCTGGGGCAGGGCCAGTGCGGCAGGTGGTCCCTGTGCTTGCGGGTGCTTAGTCCCCTGAGCTACCTTGCAGGCCCTGAGCCTGAAGTTCATCCAGATTAAATATTTCTGCTTTAAGGTGATAGCTGTGTGCATCTTTGCTTGTATATACTACACTGTATATGGTTTTATCTTTTAACCCCTTCTTCATTTTTACTGTTTACTTGAGGAAGGGCATCTCTTCCAGGAAGCCTTCTCAGACTTTGCTGATAGGTCTCTTCTCCATAATTGCTCCCCAGGCACCATAAGCCTTTCTTTCATACATTTGCTCAAGTCTTCCCAACTTTTTTTTTTTTTTTTTTTTTCCTGAGACAGAATCTCACTGTGTTGCCTAGACTGTTTTGAAATTCCTGAGCTCAAGTGATCTTTCTCTTCAGTCTCTCAGGTAGCTGGCTCTACAAGTCCGTGCCCTGAGTTTTCCCCTTAAAAAAAATGCCAAGTATAATCTATTTTTCATAACTATATAAATAACATATCCTTGCTACAATTTGGAGCATTGCATAAAAGCACCAGGAGCCAATGAAGATTACCAATACTGAGATATGCATTTTCCACAGTTGGTCAGGATAAACTGCCCATGTCTCTGTCTAGTGTTTTGATAATTGCTGGCCTCCTTCACTTAATTGTAAGCCCTAAGGGGGCAAGAAACTTGTTGGTATTAAGGAAAATTAAAATTAAAGGCCCAAAGATGGAGCACTGAGCAGAATTTTTGTCTTGTACCAGGGCTTGAATGATCACAGAACTGGGCTATGAGGGGAGGCTGAGGAAAGGGAAAGCAAGGCGAGACTTTCAAAGGCAAACCTCTAGCCCAAATCAGTGTCCCATTAGCCAGTGAGTTAGTGCTGGATTTGTCAGTTGGGCAAACACTGGGCTGCCCAGGTGTCCCCTGGCATCTATTTGCCTCCTGTGGGTAGTCTGGGTAGTGAGCTCAGATTTCACTGTCAATATTTGCTTCCAACAGTGTCCAGTAGGATAGGTTCTCAGTAAAGCTCTACTGAAATTTTGTCCCTCTGTATACCCTGTGACACATTTTAATTTGGTGTCCATCTTTGAAATCTTCTTTTGGCTCTTTGATACATCCACTCCTGGCTTTCTTGATAACTGACTTCCCTTCTTTCATCTCAGAACTCATCTTGAGTTCTCTTCCTACTGCGCCAGTGGCTTCATACCCACCCTTCATGCACCTGAGAGGTATAGGGCTCACCTAAGGCCGGAGAGCCACTCTTGCAGAAGTCCCAGGCAGCTCCAGAGGCTCTGTCCTTGGCTGCTCAGAGCTGACAAGAAGAAACAGTTGAAAAGGAAAGGGAAACTAGGGTGGGGGAAAGAAAGGAAGAAGGGAAAGAAAAAAAAGAAAAAAAGAAAACCAAGTTAGTTATACTACTAGTTTCTGTTAGTTCCTTAAAAAGACAGGTCTGTGCTAAGATCATTTGGAGAATCCATTAGGCCATATCATATACTCTGAGTAATTTACTTTGAAGATAATAATATGCAATGTATTAACTATTGTTATTCTCCAAATATTTTGTTTTATTTTTTCCATTAAAAGAAAAAAAAAAGCAAGCTTAACTCCCTCCCCACAGTAGCCAACTCAGTCTTCCACAGCTAAGTACTGAAGACTCTGTGCTCAAACAACAGACACTTACTTTTATTTTTTATTTTTTTAACAGCCACTTATTTGTTAACATTTTGGAGCTTGAAAGTCTCAGACTGAGGTGCCAGTGCAATGAGTTTGAGATGACGCCTCAGTCCTTGGCTGGTAGTCACATGCCATGGCACCTTTCCTTTGTGTTTGTGTGGAGGGAGTGGGTACAAGCTCTCTGGTCTCTCATGTGAGTTCTTTTTTTTTTGGACCAGGGATCAAACTCATTCACCAGGCAGGTGCATATGCTGCAGAGCTCTTGTCCAGGTCCTCTGGTCTCTTTCTACAAGGGCCTTTGGGTTTTGCGGCCATAATCTAATTGTCTCCCCAAGGTCCCATCTGCAAAACCCATCACAATGGGTGTTAAAGCGTCAGTGTGGGAATTTTTTTTAAAAGAATTTTTTATTTTATTGTTTCAGAACTTTTGTTTGTTTATTTATTTATTTTTATGGCTGGCTCAGCCTGCCCTGAGGGCAGGGCTGGTGCAGCATGTGGTGCTGGGGATCGAACCGTGGTCCCTGCAGCCACCTAAGCTTTCTTAAGCAGGCGCTTTAGACCACTGAGCCATCCTGCCGGGCCCAGTGTGGGAATTCTTGGGAGATGGCAGCATGAGGTCCATAAGACTTTCCAGACATACTATGTACTTCCTATTTCAGTCCTTCAGCGGCTTTCTTCATAATGTATCGTCATCCATCCTGGTTTTCTCAGGTTTTCTGATTCATGTCCATCCTCCCTGATAACGTAACTGTCTCTGCTTCCATGTGTCTCCATCTCCTGAGATGTGATACATGGCATTTATAAATGCCCAGCAGGATTTATGGACTGAGTTTAAAATGAATAAATGAATGGAGTAAATTTTTCAGGCAGCTCGCTTATGCCTTAGGGTAAGGAATTTAGCAGCTATGGAAATTCCTCACCATATCTGTCGTTATTCTGGTTATTCCAGAATGTGAAGCGTAGGACATCTGCTTGCCAGAGCCTTTCCCTTTTCCTCTGCTCTTCTTCATCAATCCTAACGCCATTCCTCTTGGACACATGGATTTAGTCCAGTCTGTTGGATTAGTCACAGTTCTAATGTTTCAGATTCTTTTTTGGCACTCACGACACATTTTCAAGTTCCTTAATATTTGGTTGTACACTAAAGAGATGAAAAGTTTTAAAGTAAGTAGTGATTACAAAGCAATGTCTCATGGTTGCTTATCATAGCATCTCTCTGTACTTCTCACTGTGGCATCACCAACTTACTCCCCTTGGGCCCGGCAGGATGGCTTAGTGGTCTAAAGCACCGGCTTAGGAAAGCTTGGGCGGCTTCAGGGACCTTGGTTCGATCCCCGGCACCACATGCTGTGCCAGCCCTGCCCTCAGGGCAGGCTGGGCAGGCCATATAAATAAATAAATAAACAAACAAAAGTTCTTTTAAAAAAAAAAAAAAAACTTACTCCCCTGACCACACATCTATCCACATTCTATTATTAGGTGTGACTTCTGCAGCACTTAGCATACTGGCAGCAAGTTGTACGAAGCTCTGCACAAAGCTGCCATAGCCCTGGCTAACACCATTGTATGGCATGCTACCTTGCAGCAAAAGCATATTTTATACTCCATTCTAAACACATTGGCCTACCTGCTTTGGGTGAGCAGCCAACCACTAAGAAATCACTGGACTAGGCAATTGCCTCTCAGTCCTCTCATGGTCTTCTTGAACCAAACATGAAAGACACTGTTGACATTTTGGCTTCTTCTGTTGAGTAGTACAGTCAGGCACCAGAACATAGTGAGCATTTGGTCAGTAAAGGTCACATATATGATGCTGATCTCCTAAGAGTGTCAGGGAGATGAACAGTTCCAATCACCTGCAGACACTGTGTCATTATACTGTCAAAGCATAACAGATGACTCATATGTTTGTGGTAATACCGGTACAAATAAACCTAATGTGCTACCAGTCATAGAGAAACATAGCATATACAATTATTACTGCCTTATGTATTTGCTGTGCTTTTTATTGTTATTTTAGAGTGCTCTACTTATAAAAAATGTTGTACTGTATAACAGCATATCTTGTTTCACTGGCGGCAGCTTTATATGTCTGCATTCACTGTGTCAAGAGAGCACATGGGAAGATTGAGCCACACTGTCCAGAGTTGTATAAATGCACGCTACATGTTTGCACAAGGACAGTATCACCTAATTGTGTTGTCCAGAAGTGCCCTTGTCGTGAAGTGACATGTGACTGTGTTTCAACCTGGGAGGGATAGCTGGGCATTTCTAGCTGTGGAAAAGAAAGAGAAAAGAGCGCAAGCTGAACTGTTCCGGGCCAAAGCAGGACCTGCACAAGAACAAGCGCAACTGGTAGGCACTTGTGGCCACACACACTGGTCAAAAGGCATATCCGTCAGTCTTACTAGAGAAGCAGGTACAACGCAAGATGTAAAATGTAGAAGAAAGTGCAAGATTGGCTTACGATGCTCAGCTGCAGAGTTGGATGAGGAAGTGTGTAGAGAGCATCTGCACACAAGAGACTAAAGTATGTAGTTCAAAGTCTAGAGCTCACTGCAGTGTTCTGTGCAAGTCTGTGTCAGGAGGCTGATGGGTCTGTGACAGAAAGCTGATGAGGCTACACCTGAAGGCTGAAGGATCCAAGGTGGATGCCAAGAGTCTGAGCTAGGAGCCAGGAGATAATACCCAAGATGATGGACAGGAGCTTCTCCAAAGAAAAAAAATGGAATCCTTTGTCCTTCCTCACTTCCCTTTTATATCCTTTAAGTGATTAGCCGCCCTAGGGTGGCTCCTCTGAACCCTAGGGTGTGGATTTGCTGAGATGATTTAGGTAAGCTTCCAAATTTCTCAAGTTGACATAGTTGATCAACCACTACAGAGGGAAGTATGCAAAGCTGAGGGTCCTGAAGAGCTGTTTGCACAGACCCCATCCTCTGGTTGAGTCCTATGACACCTATCCTGATGGCCCTCTACTTCCAAACAGGGCTTAACAAAACCTGAGAAAAGATTCAATGAAGGCCAAACATTCTGTGAGCCAAGACATGATGACCATGAAGGCAGAGAGGAGGTTTACCAGCAGGAGTTGAAAGTGGGCCAGGGCTAGGGACAGTGTAGAGAATGGGATAGCTGGGTTGCTAAGAATAGAGCAATTGTGTGCCCATCATGGACCAGGCCCAGGCTTACTCCTCAGTGCATATACAAATGCACACACATGCATACACACACATAGGAAGAAAAAAAGGAAAGTGTAGGATAGGGTGGCTCTATCCTAGATGAGTTACACCACACACCACATTGCTGAGCTATGAGGCACTGGGCAGTGATTTCTTGACAGAAAGGATTAGATAAAGGTTCTGTGGAAAGAAAGTGAAAGTAGCTGCAGAGTCATGGGCTCTCCCCTTTAGCCAGGAAGATCTGGATAGCTGGGTTCTTCCATGGCTCCAGGTAAGGACCCAGGCAGCACAGGTATCCCACATTACCAACATTTTGTTATTCCAATATACTATTATCTCGATAGCGGTTTATCCAAGCTCTGGTCTTCTTGCTTTCTTATCACTTTGTACTTAGCTATAATTTTATATTTGGGAGCTTATCCACTATGAATGGTAGGCTTTGAGAGTCTATGAAACACAAAGTAACTAATTTCCCCTAGCGTAGCATACACCTGTAATCCCAGAACTCCGGGAGGCCAAGGCAGGAGATCACAAATTCAAGCCCAGTCTGGACTGTTTAGTGAGACCCTGCCTCAAAGAACTGGAAATGAAAACCAAGGACTGAGGATGTAACTTAAGGTGATGGCCCTGTGTTCAATCCCTAGTATCCCAAAATAAATAAACGATTTTACTTCTATACATACAGATTCTAGTTTAAAAGTTTGCATTTTGTGTGTATGTGTATGAGAGTAAAATGATAATAAGAAAAGCAAAAGATTGCATTATTTTCTAGTTTTTAATTAATATTATCTCTGAAAATACCACTTCTAATATTATTATCAAAATTAATTATTGAAGAATGAAAAACTGAAACACAATTATAGATATAATTCATAAATTTCAAATTTAACATTGCATAGAGTTCATTAGAAAGATTCGCTGTTACTAAATATCCCTGATTTTTAATGTGACAGAAATGCAACATTTTATATACTGCAACTTATTAATGCTCAAGAGGCCTAAATAAAAATATGTTTATTAAAAACTGAAATATAAATAATAGATAGACAGGTTAGATGGATCAGTATAAAAGCCAGAAGTGGGGGACTTGCATAGCTATTTCCATTTTCCACATAACTTGAAGAAAGGAAAAATTTTAGTCACTCATTGCTAATTAGGTAACATAGATAGTCAAAACAGGAAATTTAGGCGAAAATACCCATACTGTGACTCAGCCTTTTAAACTGACTGGTCTTCATCAAGCTGAAGCTACTACTAATTTCTTGTGTTACATTGGGCACAAGAAAAAAAGAAATGATTCAATTTGAAAACAAGGTCACTACATCGACAGTTTTGAAATCAATTTTCATAATTTAGCAGTGGATTTTCTCACAGTTTACCCAAACACTAGCTTTTGCCCTATTTACCTTTCACTTACATATGATAAAAAGCTATAAAGAATTTTGAGCCTATTCTCTTTTAATGAGTTAAATGAGGCTTTTAACACTTTGATAATTTCACATAGCTACCTGCAGTTCAGACACAGCCATATGTGCACACCACTATTATTACTGGTTTTTTTTTTTTTTTGGTGTGTGTGTGTATTTTATGAAATCATGGACATGTGTGCTGCTTCTAATGTCATTTCAGTTATTGCTATACTCTCAAGTAAATGGGGTTTTCAAAAATTTTTCATTTTTTATTACTTTTAATAGGAAATAACAATGTGTAAATGTTTTAAAAGAAAACAAAAAAGGGTAATTAAAGAGACTATGAGACAAGGAAAAATGTCTTTCTTGTCTGATACAATTTTGTACATGCTTAGATTTGTAAATTTCTGTATAAAAAAGTATAACAGTTTTTTAAATCACATTCTATAGGGATTTATTAGAATGTCAATGATTGGTGGAAAATAATGGTTCCCTGTTAAGTCTAAAGCATTTAATATTCCAAAAGACAGTGATGTTAAGCTCAAGTAACTATGTAATAGAGTAATAGTATCCCTAGGCTTCTCTTCTGGAGGGTTAAGAACTTAAGTTTGCAGATAGAGTACAGGGCTCTTAAAAGTAGCTTGTAACAACTAAGGCTTTAGGGTTAGAAGTGACAGGAAACCCACAAACCAGCTTAGGCAAAAGGGAGTAGTGGATTGGAAAGGCCACAGAATGTCTCAGTTACTGCAGTCAAACAAGGACAGGCATCAGAAACACCTGATCTGAACACCACCCAAAGAGCCCATTCTTGTCTTAGTGTTTTTCTCCATTTTAGCGGCTTACATCTGGTGAAACATGGCTTCCAAATGGCTCTCAACTCCATTCTAAGAGGGCTGACTGGCACCTTTACCAGCACCATTATAAAAATTTAAAAATCCTAAGGAAGGACTTTGATTGGCTCAGCTTGGTCAGGTGCCCACTCATACACTCATAGTATGAGCAACCATGGCTAGAAAGGTGAACCCATGTTAAAAAAAAAAAAAAGAGAGAGAGAGAGAAAGAAAAAAAAGAGCAGTTTCAACAGTTGGTATGTCAGCATCAGTACTTGAAAAAAGAGAAGATGGGAAGACCCCCTGCTTCAGAAAATGCACTTGAACTCATTTTAGTGTGTGGAAATTAGTGCTCAAAGGAATTAAGTGATGTACTTAAGGGTCCAAGGTATATTTAAACTCAGCTCCTTTTCCTGGCCCCTATAACATCTGCTCACTCCTTCACACTGCTGTTGCTCCCGCAGATGCCTCATTTCAGGAAAGGCAGGGGTGGGATGGGAAGGGTCAGCACTTTTACCCAGTGATCAAACCTCTACCCAACGTTGTTCTGGAGTTCTAATTCCATCAGCCTTCCTTTTGTCCAGTTTTGTTGTATTCCCCTTGCAGGGAGGGGGTGGGGGAGAGTACATGTGCAAAGTAGGAATCCCTTGTTGTCCTCCTCCCACCAGTCCCCGGGGGACTCCCCCTGGTGAGGGTGATCATCCTGGTAGCATCTGATACTGAAGGAGTGCTTATTGTCCAAAGTACTTTCTATGCCTTCACTCATGTAACCCTCAAAACAGTCCTGTGAGGGAAACAGTCACAGTATTATTATTCCCACTTTCCAGATGAGAGATGGAGGCACAGAAAGCATGAGGAACTCATCTGAAGGCACTCTAATTTATTTCACAGAAGCCGCAAGGTGAAAGGGTTGGAGGCTGGGCTCCATCCCAGCAGTCTGGCTCCCACCTTTGCTGTTAAAGGAAGGTATGCTTTGGCACTGCGTGGGTGGCTTCAGGCCTCAGTGCCAGCTCATCTCTGGCGCTGCTGCCAACATGGCTTGGGTCAAGGTCTCTACCTTGCAACTCTACTGCTCTCTATCCTGGTCTCTGGCCACCACTCTCTGAGCCACAGTGTCTTGCTTCTGGGTCTCAGGTCACTGATGGTGACAGCTGCCACTGAGGTGGTTGACCTGGTAATGACTGTGCTCTTCCACTGTTGTAAAGAGCCAACTATTCAACTCTACATGGATGGTTGCTCCCCAGATTTGATGGCACAGTTTAGGGTGCTCTCAAGGAAGCCATACTCTTTTAGGTTGAAGGGAGAAACCTGAATCAAGTGCCACAGAGACAAAGGGGATTGTCGTGGGGCCTCCTGTGCAGACTTGCATAGAACCCCACAACACAGACCCCACAAACAAGGGCCCGTAGGAATACAAAGAAGGGGAATGTCTACTCTTCTCCACCTCAGGACGAATTCCTGAGTGCTTGGTTGGGGATACCCTTTATCTCCTGTTCCAAGAAGTCTGTAGCATACCCTTGGGAGCTAGACGAGGTTGTATACAGCCTGATATTCATTAGCTTCTTGGTGCCCTGGGTAAATAAGCTTTTTGTCTGTGTCTTGTAGTCTTGTATCTTGGTTGGTTGGTTAGTTGGTTCCCTCTTTTTTTCCTTCCTTTCTTCCTTCGTTTGTTTGTTCCTTCCTTTTCTCTTTTCCTTTTTTTTTTTTTTTTCTGAGAGAGGATTTTACTATGTAGTCCAGCCTGGCCTTGAACTTATTAGGTAAGCCCAAGTTGGCCTCAAATCTGTAGTGATCCTCCTGTCCCAGCTCTTGAGTTCTGGGATTACAGGTGTGTACCACTGTGCCCAGCTCCTTGGTTTCTCATGTACTGTACAGACTAATAATAATAATAATATCCACCTCAACACCTTCACTGAAGATTGAGACACTATGTTAAAGCTCATAACAGTGCCTAGCACAGAATCAATTTCAATAAATGATAATAATCATCTTTTTAGTATCTTACCCCTCTTGGCTGGGCCTTTAAATCTTCACGAGTTTTTGAAGAGCTAGAGGGTGGCTTATGGGGATCGGACTGGTTGGGTCCTACCAGGCCGTGCTGGAAGAGCGCAGTTCCCATAAGTCACGAAGAGAGGTGGAAGTGGTAGGTTGGGGCCAGGTGCCTGTCTGCATCTAGTGCCCAGCAAGACAAAGCTGTCAGTAACCTGGCCCTCTCTCTGCTGCAGTGGGCGACTCTCCCTCTCTTTGGCTTGGTGCTGCTGCTATTTGTTTTCCTGTCATGGCTGTACCAACTCATTTCTATCTGATACAAATGTGACTCGTCTGGGCCCCGGCCCACCAGAGGGCTGGCCCTGCAGAGCTGCCTCCTGGGACTGCACGGCTTGCACAACCCACTCCCTGCTCAGCCCATCCACTCATATCCTGTCTCACTTCCAGAGATTTTAGCCACAAAAGTATGCTTTTTGTTTAATTTTTAACCATTCTTTGCCTGCTTTTCCTCTGCTTCCAAGTCTAGAAGCTAGGTCTGCTGAGGGTGGTGATAAAAGGCTATACTTGTACCCCAGGGCACACTGAGAACAAAGTGGTCACTCACCTCTATGGGAACAAATGGAAAAAAATGACCGAAGAGCCACACTAAGTGGGTGAGTGAAAGATACCAGTGTCCTGAATTTAAGCACTGTATAATCAAAATTTTGCTTTAAAATAAATGCAGGTTGTAAAATCCCTATTTACAGATCCAGTTTGGAAATATCCCCCCAAAGTTGGTAGCATGCCTTTTCTTTTTAAAAATTTTTTTTCTTGTTTCAGAACTTTCATTTATTTATTTATTTTTATGGCCGGCTCAGCCTGCCCTGAAGGCAGGGCTGGTGCAGCATGTGTTGCCAGGGATTGAACCAAGGTCCCTGCAGCTGCCCAAGCTTTCCTAAGCAGGTGCTTTAGACCACTGAGCCATACTGCTGGGTCCTAGCATGCCTTTTCATTTTAAGCAAGATAGTATGGAGATTTGTGATTCCTTTAGCTAAGATACTTTGACCTAAATAAAAGTTTAAAATCCCCCATGAACCCTGGCTCCTGGAAAGTAGAACTCTAGCATATTTTGCTGAGATAAGATGCCATGAAACCTTTTTTTTTTTTTTTTCAGGAAGCCTTCAGTCCTTAGGCAGACAGGACTCCTAGCAGAAAGAAAGGGTAAAAAAGTCATTTAGATAAGGTGACCTGCAACTGAAAAAAAAATCACAGGAGGCAAATTATGAGATTTCGAAAATAAATATCAAAACATGGCAAAGAAGGTACCAATCAGAAGGGAGAGTTGCAATAATAATAATAATAATAATAATAATAATAATAATAATAATAATATATGTATAACAGGGAAAGAGACAGAGAGACACTTAAAGTGAGTCAAGTTGGAAGTACAGATGAGTAAGACAGGAGCCAGGGTCGGGGAATCCCAGAATAATCTGTTTACAAAAAGATGGGCATTTGGAAATTCCTACAGTGACGATAAAGATTCAGATACAAACTAGAAAAGGACTCAAAAGTGTGCTCTAATCAACTGCTACTGGTGTTCTATCTTGCCTCCAGGGAATTCTCCAGGCTTGGAACAGATTCTTGGAGACTGTAGGTCTCAAGGGACTAAATTATCTTCCACGTGGCCTCAAACAGGGCCTTGCCCGCTGCCCGGGGCCCCTCGCCAGGCTGCTCGTTGTCTCCGTCCCGGGTGTCCGCGCTGCGAGGCGCGCTGGAGTTATTGTTCTCCGGCACTGGCGGGCAGGAGGGTGGGACTGGTGGGCAGCAACCAGAAGAGGGGGCGGCGGCGATCGGTTGCCACCCGATCCGGAGCACCCTAGTCTTTCGCGCCCTGCCGTCGGCTGCGCAGCTGGGCTCTGCGGCTGCCGGGCCTCAGACCCCGCCTGCGATTCCCGGCCCCTCCGAAGGGAGCTGGCTGTGGCCCGGAGGAGGAAGCCGGGGCGGGCGTCCCAGGGCCGCGCCGGGCGTCCCAGGGCCGCGCCGTGGTTCCCGTGGCCGCCCGGGCTTCCAGCCTGGGGGAGGGACGCTATGACGCACCCTCTCGGTATTAGAACACTTCACCTTCTATTTATAGCCACCCCTCGGCTGCAGACCTGGCTCGCCCTCGCTCTCCTTCCCTGCTTCGTGCAGGAAAACTCCTACCTAGAATGGAAAATCCTGATACATGGTGCTAAGAGGCCGTCTATTTTGTGCATCTCTTTGTAATTCCAAGTAGTAAGTGCGGTCTGACAATCTTTTTCTAGCACTGGGAATCCCTCAGTTTTCGAATACTTTAAAACCGACACGACTTTATTTTGCATGTCAAATAAATCCATCTCTTTTAAGTTCATGGAATATTCTCCAAGCGTTTGCGCAGGCTAGATAAGACGTCAGCCCACTGAATTTGGGGACAGGACATTTCTAGCTGATGTTCTGCATCTGCTAAAATCTAGCAATTTAAACGCAGAATTTACATTTAGAAAGGGAGCGCCTAGAGGGGAAATACTGCACGATTCAAACAAAAGCAAAATTTGTCTCAAGATTTTATTTTTTTACTTTGGCTTTTAGATATCGACTTTATACTTTTAGAAATACACTTCCTGAGTAATTATAAGTGGCTAAAATAATAAACATGTGTAGTTATTAAAACACAGAATTTTAAAAAATGAGTTTCTCATAATATGGTTGTTTGTGCTACCGTCCACCTAAAGAGGAAGCCCAAAGACCATCTTTCGTCTTAGTCTCTATTCAGTTTCACTTTCTAACGCCAGAAACTAGAGTCTGCCACCCACTAGGTTTAAGAAAAAGGACTGGATCTACATCAACAGATTTAGGCTTATTTTTAAAAGTTTGTCGGTGGTTGATTCCTGTGAGTAGATCTATGATGGAGAAAGGCTGTGTGTCTCTTGCTAACATCTACTCAATGAAGCAAGGGTCTGTAATAGCAGGCTATAAAGAGTACTGTGCTCTAATACCACCTAAGTAGTTTTTTTTTTTTTTTTTTCTTTAATACAGCTACAAATAGCAACTGTTGCAATGCACTTAAGATACTCATTTGATGTTAGGATTCTGCTAATCACAACTTGCTTATAGCCAGTATGGTTTAAAATTTTCTGGGGCTGACCAGATAGCTCAGCCAGCTAAGGCTGTGCGCTTAGGCAGAGCTCAGCGACACGAATGGATCCCTGGCTTGCTGTGCTGGACCCATCCCAGGGGACACGCTGAGACAGTGATTGAGACTGGACATGGTGGCCTGCACCTGTAATCCTGTAGACCCTGTCCTAAATTCATAAATAGATAAATAAATAAATAAATAAATAAATAAATAAGTAAAATTTACTTACCCTTGACTCAACAATTCCATTCTTCATGTATTTGGTACAGGGGGTCTCATTACACAGCTTTGACACTTAGTGATCCCCCTGTTTGTTTGTTTTTTTCTTGGTGGGACCGGGATTCAAACTCAAGACCTTGCACTTGCCAGGCAGCATTTGTGCTACAGAGCTATCTACCTGGCCCTGATATTCCTGTTTTCAGGCTCCCCAGAACTGGGATTACAGGCGTTTGCCACCATGCCCACTGCAATTCCATTCTTTAAAAGTTCATGATAGCGCTGGGGAGGCTGAAAGCAGGAGAATCACTATGCATCTGAGTTGTGTAGTAAGACCCTATATAAATACATCCAAGGTTATGGTAAAGACAGTATGTACGTGCAGAGTCATTGGTTGTTGCAACACTTGTTCTAGCAAAAGGTTAGAAACAACATAAATGCCTAATGATTGTGGTACATCTATATAATGAATTGTTATGTAGCCTTAAAGATGAAAGCATCTCTCTCTTTCTGTCTCTCTACATATACATATACATATACATATACATATACATATACATATACATATACATACATACATACATACATACAGATGGATAGATAGGGAAGTAACTCCAGGATATACTGTTAAGCAAACAACAGAAAGTATAGAAATAACCAGCTATGGTGGTACACATCTGTAGCCTTAGATGCTTAGGAAGTTGAATGAGACAGATATCTTGGACCCAGGAATTTGGAACCAATGTGGACAACATGAGATCCTGTCTCACAAATAAATATATAGGAATGACTGAGGATGTAGCTCAATGGTAAAGAGGCCTTAGGTTCAATCCCCAGCACTCTCCTGCAGAAGGGCAGATGCAACATACACTACTATCCTTTACAGTAGAAAAATACACAATACATGTACATTATACACAAATGTGTATATATAAACAGTAAATATTATATAAGCAAATGTATGTTATATATATATATATATATATATATATATATATATATATATATATATATATATATTTACTGGTAGCAATGTTTGTTTCTGAGAAACTTATTTTCTTTTGTTTCTGCTTTTGGATCTTTGAAGTTCATCCCATAAATATGCACCATCTATTTTAATGTATAGGTGAATTAATTTTGGGTGGGAATCTTGATTTCTACCTTTGTTTGATTGTAAAGTCCTGAGGGCACCTTTTGAACAATGTTTGCAGAAGTTCTGTTATTTTGCAGAAATTTATTGGGAATTAAAAAATAAGCTAAGCCCTCACCCTCAGCACTCTCAATCTAGTGCAACTCGATCTATGATGATTCATAGAACTGCTTTGTCTGGAGGGTCTTAGAACCATGCTATCAGCATTTTAAAAGTAAGCAATGTTCATATGTTTTTCTCCATGCTTGTGGCATGTTGTGAATGGGAATAATGACATGATAAACAGTTTCGGGTTTTTTTTTTGTCTTTTTGAGACAGGGTCTTGTTATGCAATTCAGGCTGGCCTTGAGCTCACTTTTGTAGCCCAGGCTGGTCTCAAACTCGCATCAATCCTCCTGCCTCAGCCTCCCGAGTGCTGGGATTACAGGCGTGCGCCACCACGCCCGGCTGATAAACAGTTTATTGAGGATCCATTATAACATAATTATTTAAAGAGGTTTAGCTGGGTGTTGTGCTACACATCTGTTATCCGTGGTACTGAGGAGGCTGAAGAAGGGGAATCCAAAGTTCAAGCATGGACTATTTAACAGGACTCTGTCTCAAAATCAGAACAAAAATTTAAAAGGACTGGGAATTCAGCTTAGTGGTAGAGTGCTTGTAAAGCTCTGGTTTCAGTACCCAGAAATGTGATACACATACACACACAGAGACACATAGACACATACACACACACACACACACACACACACACACACACACACACACAAACACCCTGCAAACATACACACACAGGTCACAGAGCAGGGGAGAGACAATCTATAATTCCCCCATCCTACCTTGCATCAGATTATAATTTAAAGTCCCGTTTATCAGAGTTCTTATTTCTTACAATGGGGTATTATATGATATAGATCGAGTGAAATTTCAAAATAGTCCAATGAGGTAATGTACACAGTATTTCTGTCTCTGTTATAAAAGTGAAAAAGCAAAACAAAACAAAATCCAAACATTGAGATAGGGAGGGTTGGGCACTGCCAGAGTTATGTCAGAAATAAATCAAATGACTTCTTTTCACCTCCACTGTACGCGTTGCTTGTATGTTTGTGTTGCCCCTGGATGGTACAGCGACAGGAATGGGTGCAGGGCTGATGTTGCCACGTGGTTTCCTTCGGAGGACTCAGCACTGCTATCTCATGAGAAAGAGGATGAGGCAGATAAGGAGGAACAGAGATATCTTTGACAAGTGGAAATAGCTGGGGTTTACTTATACATGAGTGAATGCACATAGAGCACTTGCCAGAGCCTGGAACATAAAAAAAGCTCCACACAGTTTGGAGTGGGAAGAGACTCACAGGAATCTGTTGGGTCACAAGTTGTAAGTAGGGTCATAGAATAAGCAGTTCATTGCCTGTCTCCCACTTTTTTAAGGACTATCAATTCCCTATGCACTTCCCTGCTGTTCAGGTTTGTGTCTAGGTGTCCCCCAAAGCCTCATGACGTCATAGGGGATGGGGTTTTTCAGAGGTGGCTCAATCTAGAGTTTAGAGTTGATTCATGCTCCAATGCTGGTGCCACACCTGCTCTAAGACAGGTAACCTGCACACAATACAAGGGACAGAAAGAGGCTCCCTCTCTCCCCACTTTGTTGCTTTTGCTATCCTCTGCCTCCATGAATGGTTGCCTCTGTGTCGTGTGCCACCCTGCCTTCGAGCCAGCTGATTATGCATTGAAACCTCTACAAACTGTGAGCTAAATACCCTTCCTTCTTTAACATTGGGTATCAGGCATTTTGACTCAGCAATGAGGAAAGTAACTAAGACACTTGCCTTTGTCTGCCACCATAGTGAACCACTCCGATAATTTTCACTCTCTCTAGGTATAGCTGGGCTATTATTTATGAAGAGCTTTTGAAAACATTACTTCAGGCTAACTTTGCTTTGTACTTAAGCTTGGCTTTGCTTTAAGCAATGATCATGACATTTTGGTATTAATAATATATGCTTTTAAGTATAACATAATGAAAATGCTTATAATATTAGAATATTAGAATAAAATATAATATTAGAGTAAAACTGAGAACTCCTTGAAAGGCTCTCATTTGGCATGGTAGTCAGTTGGAACACAGAAAATGAAATATCACAGTGTAAATTTGTCCTTGGGGTATTGCTGTAACCTATGAGATACTTGTAAACTATTTCTCCCCTTCCACCTCCTAGCTTTGTTTGGAGGAAGAAGCCCTGGAACCAGAAGAGTTCAGGCCACCAGCACACACCTTCAGAGCAGACAGCTTCTTCAGACCCCAGCCATGCATGCTTAGGCCACTTGGATGGTATTTGTGCTCCAGTATGTCCTACATTGTTGCTGCTGGTCTTAGCTCTGAAATAACCTTTTAGATGAATGTACTCTAGCCAGCTACTTAAGAGCAACAAGATTAAATTCTGTGGGTAGTGAAGAAGTCAAGTGTTTTCCAGGGAAGAGCTCATTTGTATAGCCTGTCTGGCAAAAGCTCAGATACAAAAGAATGAACTCAGGAAAACCTTATCTTTTGGACTTGGCCTAAGGTATATTGGTCTATATTATATCCTAGATATGAAAGGGCATATAAAATCAGGCTGTGCCATTTATAAAATCATAAATTGACAATTATGTGTCTCCTACCCACTTTATGAAATAGAACATGATTAGCCCCTGAGAAGCCACTGGGTGCCTATTTCTGATCACATTTGCCCCGCTAGCTCTGCCTCCAGAATTGTTTCCTGAATTTTTGTCTTTCTTTTTTCTTCTAATGCCTGTGGATAAATCACTGCAAAACATGCTGTTTAGTTCTGCATGCTTTTGAACCATATGTGGGTGGAATCTTGCTTTTTTATTTAACATTATCTTTTTGAGAGAATATTGAATAATGTTAAATTGATAGCCAATTCTGTTCTTTCTCTTCCCACTACGAACTTCAGCCCAGATGCTTCTTGGATTCTTGCTTTCATTTTCTAACTAGGGTCTCTGTCGACAAATTTTCTGTCAGAACTTTTTGTGAAAATCACGACCAAATATTCACCATCTTGAAATTGGATTAAGTTCAAACTGAATTAAAAATTATTATTGAATTAAAAGTTATTTCCGGGTCCTGGTGGGATGGCTCAGTGGTCTAAAGTGCCTGGTTGGGAAAGCTTGGGCAGCTTCAGGGACCATGGTTCGATCCCTGGCACCACATGCTGTGCCAGCCCTGCCCTTGGGGCAGGCTGAGCCGGCCATAAAAATGAGTGAATAAACAAACAAAGGCTCTGAAACAAGAAAAAAAAATTTTTTTTAAAGTTATTTCCTAAAAGCATGTTTTTGGGGGAGCTTACCTGTTAGCTCAGTTGTTTAAGCACCTGCTAGAGCAAACCCAGTCAGGAGCAGAGGATCATGGAGGGTCTATCCCCAGCTCCACATGCCTTACCAGACCTGCCCTTAAGGCCACCTGAGACAGCCCCACTCCCCAAAAGATTTCTAAAAGCATATGAAATGGCATGAGGCAGTTCCCATGTATTGTTAAATTTATACATACACAGTATTTCAAATTACTTAGGGATCAATATTTTAATTGTGGTTGACTCTGGACAGTGGGATTATATAGCTTAGTGTTTTCTCAAGCTCACATCAGATTATAGGAGGCCTTGGAAATAAGAAATAGGTCTGCCTTGACTTTAGTTTTCCACCTCCCAGGGGTTCTTGGGGCATGACAAGGTGGGGAGTTACAGTGGAGCAGGACTTAGAGCTCCTTTCTCAGAAATGCATTTGTATGCTCTGACTGCTCTTCTACCCTGAGTCCAGAGCTCCGCTGTCTTGTGTGTAGCTTGGTAGCTGGTGCTTCACTCTTCTTGCCAGCAGGGGCAGTTTCACTGATACCGCCCTCTGCAGACATACACAGCCTCACACTCAGGTGCATGTGTGGCTTAATGCTTTGCTGTACTGTCATTGTTACCTGTGTTACTCGTGGTAGGTGAAGTTCCCCAGGTCAGTGGAGCACAGGCTGAGGGATGCAGCCAGATGCATCCCAGCTGCCCTGGCACACGGTATGGCTGCCAAGAGTTCCCCCAGTTGTACACATGCTTCATCTTGAAGTACGTGGGGGTGGTGGCCACCACAGAGGCCAGGTTCTTCACTCCAGCCTGGACACAGAAAAAGGTAATGCTGCTCTGTAAAACATGAATAACCAAGAAACTCCATCTTGTCCATTCTTGTGGACTATTTCCCAGCATCAGCCAATCCCTGGGCTAAACATGAGCGCACAGAAGGAAAGGGAATTGTAGGGCAATCCTTAGGGCTTTTTCCTCTCAAGCTTGCCTTCCTCAGCAGGAAGTTGAAGGGAAAGGTTTAGAAAAGATGCACAAATAGCAAGAGTGAAATAAAAATATTTTGGTTAGTTATATAACACATCCACTGTTCTGATAAAAATGAAACACAAATGTACACATAAACTCTGAAATATATATAGGATGATGTCAGTGATCCTTCATATATGGTATAGAACAATGTGAAAATAATAAAGTTCAGGCTAATAACTTGCAATTTCAATTTTACTTAGAACAATGGTTAAATAACAAGTAAAAAACTTTACATACTGTGAAAAAAAAGCTTATATTTTAGTACTTTAACAGCACTTTCTTGCCTAGGTCTCACAAATTATACAACTGGTCCTGTTTCCAAATCTGTCATTTTTGTTGCATTGTAGCTTATGAAAACCCATCTCTTCTATAAACTACTGCCCTCAGTGAGTTTTTAAAGTCCATTTTGAAAACTGGAAGACAAAAATCAACTCTTTTTTAAAATCTGTTCTGTGTAATATCTTTACCCTGAGGAAATGGATTGGAGTATAGGAAATGCAGAGAGAAACTACATTGGTTCATACTTCAAAATACTATCCCCGATATTAAAAATAAAAACAACAAAATCTAGGAACTGTATGTCCCTTAAAAGCAAGGTTTGCTTTTTTCTCTCTGGTCTTACTGTAGTAGTTTGCTTCTTTCTTTCTTTTTTTTTTTAGGGTCTCACTACTGAGTCATAGTGATCCTCTTCTTTGTACCTCCCAAGGCCTGGGATTACAGACTCGCCCAGTCTCGCCGGCTCATTGTGCCCTAAAGCGGGGCCGGCAGGGCACGAGGGGCACGAGGGGCCAGGAACCAAACCCTGGCCCCTGCGCTTCCTCTAAGCAAGCGCTAAATCCACTGAGCTATACTGTCGGCCCTGCCTATTTCTTAAAACTGAAACTTGTTCTTTTCCTCAACAAGTGTTTATCAATTAATTTTTTAAAATTTTATTTATTTATTTCTTCTTTCAGAGCCTTTGTTTATTCACTCATTTTTATGGCCGGCTCAGCCCACCCCGAGGGCAGGGCTGGTGCAGCATGTGGTGCCAGGATCGAACCGCAGTCCCTGCAGCCGCCCAAGCTTTCCCAAGCAGGTGCTTTAGACCACTGAGCCACCCCCCCGGGCCCCTATCAATTAAATTTAAAACACCCTTTTCATTATGCTATTTCAGTTCTCAAATACCATTTTATACATTGAAACTCAGAATTAGGTATAGGAAACTCTCTCCTTTCATCTTTTTTTTTTTTTTTTTTTTTTGCTCAAGAATCCTTGCTGATGGACACAGAAAGTAGGAAAATCCTTTGCTAGAACAACTTCTGAATATTACTGGAAAATGGATATATTACAATTAAACAAAGAGCCCTACAGAGAAAGTTAAACACATAAGAATTTCAAAAGTATGATAGTCATTTAGTAAGACTGCAACATTTCTAGAAGTTTCTAATTAGATTTTTGTCTGTGGAATTTGCCTTTGCCTGGAGCAAGAAGCCCAACTATTTTATTTTTTTACTATTACATTCATTTTTATTAATTGTACATATTTATAAAATTTATTGTGTTATTTCCATACATGTCATTCACTGCTTCACCGTGCCAGTAAAACCATGTGAATTTTTTTTTAATTTTGGATTAGACGGGCCTGGCAGGATGGCTCAGTGGTCTAAAGTGCCTGCTTGGGAAAGCTTAGGTGCCTGCAGGGTCTGTGGTTTGATCCCCGGCACCACATGCTGCACCAGCCCTGCCCTCAGGGCAGGCTGAGCCAGCCATAAAAATAAATAAATAAACAAACAAACAAAAGTTCTGAAACAAGACCAAAAAATAAAATTAAATTTAAAAAAATAAATTTTGGATTAGAAGTGATGTTTTTTTAAATTAATTTTAATAAGAAATATCAACATGATAGTTTGACAACACATCAGTAGTACATTCTCAACAACCAACAAACTGCATATTGCCCTCACATCTCCTTTCATCTTATCTCTGTCAATTTTAGGAAGCTTTTTTGCAGGCTGGAGATGTAGCTCAGGGGCATAGCACCTACCTGGCAAGCATGAGGTCATGAGTTCAAATCCTAGAAACTTGTGTCTACTCTGCATATTGACAGAAAGCTAATACTATGTTGTTGTTATTGTTTTATCTTCATAGTTATTATTAGCGCTGATCATACACTATATATAAAAATACATAAGCAAACACATTTTTAGTCCAGTCCTGAAATAAAGCTTTTAAAAATCCAAGAATGCTTGGGTATTTCTCACTTGGAAAAGGGGGAGTGGGCGGATGAGAACGAGAGTGGTAAGCTTATTATGTTCTTGAACCCACCTCTCTCATCCAGCCTGGAAGAAAACTGTTAATATTTGTTAAGGTTAGGAAGGTGGCACATGGAGGCTACCAGGGAAGGCGTGGTGATAGAAACTGTAAGGGCCTACAGAAGGCGCCGGGGGGTGGGGGGGTGGGGGGGTGGGGGGGCGGCGCATGAGAACCTGCTGCAATCTTATGTGAGAATTAGAAGAAAATATTTATCAGTGAACTGTATCAGAAACTTCCTCACCCTTCTCTCAGAGTTCCTGCTAAAAGGAACAATGATGTATCTTATAATGAAAGATACTTCAGGGCCCAGGGCTTATGTCCTCTTGTTCTGTTTTTTACCTTTTTTTTTTTTTTTCCACTCAAAACATTTTAAAGATTGATCCATATTGCATAATGTACACTCATTGAGTTACTTCCAGCAGCTGCAAGGACATCATCTGATTATTGCCAGAATGAAACATGTAGGGGCAGGGGAGACAGCTCAGGGGCATAAGCACCTCCCTCACAAGCACAAGGCCCTGAGTTTGACCCACTGCACACACACACACACACATGCACACACAAAAGAAAGAAAGAAAGAAAGAAAGAAAGAAAGAAAGAAAGAAAGAAAGAAGGAAAGATGTGGATAAGACTTAAGCCTGACTCTGGCATCCTAGAGCCAAGCAGCTAAAATCTTCTGTGCCTAAACCAAGTGTTGATAAGTCTAGGTGTGCTCAGTTGAATCTCAGATCACATACAGACCCTTGAAGGAAGGGTCTGAGATTTGAGGTTTGTGTTATGTAATCATTATAATTGTGACAAGCAATTATTGATTATCTTAGCTAAGGTTGCTGTGGAGTAAATTTCCCTCTATTTCTACTTTTCTGAAAATTTCTATTAGTAAGTGACACACAGTTTCAAGTACTTTGCCTCTCTTAGTTTTTCCCCTCCGCCATTAGTCTAATTGAGGGATATTACATTGGAAAGTTTTTTTTTTCTTCTTCTTCCTCTTCTTCTTCTTCTTCTTCTTCTTCTTCTTCTTCTTCTTCTTCTTCTTCTTCTTCTTCTTCTTCTTCTTCTTCTTCTTTTTGTCTTTTGAGACAGGGTCTCGCTATGCAGTTGAGGCTGGCCTTGAGCTCACTTTTGTAGCCCAGGCTGGTCTCGAACTCACACCAATCCTCCTGCCTCAGCCTCCCGAGTGCTGGGATTATAGGCATGAGCCACCACGCCGGGCTCATTGGAAGGTTTTCTGATGCTAAAACATACTTGAATTTCTGGAATAAATCCTACTTGATTGATGTTTTCGTGAAAGATGTGTTAGTCAGCTTTCTGTCACTGACAAAATACGCAAGATAATCAACTTCCAAGGAGGAAAGGTATGTTTCCGTTCATGACTTCAGAAGTGTCAGTCCATGGCCAGCTGACTCACTGCTTCTTGGCCTGCAGAGATGCAGTAATCATGATGGGAGTGCATGATAGAGCAGAGCCATTATGCCATAGTCTCTGGAAAGCAAGAGAGGAAAAGGGAGGGTCAGAGCCCACATATTCCTCTAGAGGGCACTCCCCCAATAATCTAACTTCCTCCCATTAGGTCCCACCTCCTAAAGGTGTTCCACCATTTCCCAATAGTGTCACAGGTTAGGGACCAAACTATCAACACACAAACCCTTGGGGACATTCAGGAGCCAAACTAAAGCCAGGAAAAAAGTGTTAAGATTTCTCCTAGCTCAGCAGAGTATACATGATGGATTTAGTTTGCTGATATTTTATTTCTAATGTTTGCAACTATGCTCCTAGGTAAAGTGGACTTATTCTTTTCAACTCTTTTTCAGATTCAGAACTATTCAGCTGTGTGTGTGTGCGTGGGGTGTGGGTGTATGTGTGTGTATGCATGCACACTTCCTCCACTTCTTCTTTCTCACAATGACTTTTTATTTGTCTTGTAATTTGGATTAAAAACTCACGTTTGCCTGTGATGTCAAAGTAGAAATTCTGTGAGATCTGAGATGAATCCTTTATCCAAGAAAATGAATCTTTTTTCCCCTCTGGTTCATATGGGTGGTATATACTTAGATCTGTTTATAAGTTGCTTAAAATCTAATTAGATTATTATGTTATAAATATTTAACTGAACAATAAAAAGGAAATTTTTACATTTTGCTTCTATTCTTTATTTTAAAGAATTATACATGTAACTAATAATTACAGCATATTAGAAAGCCGAGATATACAAAAGGAAACCTGGATAATCATGAATCAAGTCATGTTTATCTCTGACAAACAGAAAGTCTTTTTAGACTTTTCCTGTGGTTCCTATTTAAATGTTGCACGCATACACTTGTGAACCTCTCAACTAGACTGTAAACTCCTTGAGACAACACAACCTGATACAGCACCGAGAGAGAGAAAGAGATAGAGAGAGAGAGGGAGGGCTTAGCATATCACTAGCTAGTTCTACTCCACAGTTTGTCAGAAAAATGACAGTAACAATATAGATGTAGTATTTGGATTTTAAAACTTGCACTTGGAAA
>PVJA010005604.1:52305-78243 GCA_004027025.1 Myocastor coypus
GCCACCATACCCGGCTGTGAGATGGCAACTCATTAGGCCTGAAAGCAGACCCAGAGATCTGGGCAGGCATTCCCCAACAGTTTAAGGAATGCTGGAATAGGGAGAGGATAGACTCAGAAAGTGACACACATAGGGACTGGATCATGCCAATAACCATTGACAAAAGGGACCTATTCTTTCCCCTCTGCCACAGAGGCTAACTCTTGGTATTTGGAAATCATCTGAAAGATACTACTATATATTTAGACTCAATTTTTTCCATGTTTTTAGTATTCACCATCATGTATGTGTACAGTAATAATTCCACCAGTTGTATTCACCTGGCCATCAAGTGATCTCACAGTGAAAAAAATTAGGAAAAGAGCTTTCCTAAAATATATCAGTGCATTTTTAAATGCAGAGCAGTAGCCTATGTTAGAAATGGAGCAAATTTTCACATGAGGGGTCTAGTTTGCTCAGCTTATTATAACACCCTGGATAGAAGAACACTGTTCTCTGAGGACCTCCTTATCTTGGAGGTAGGGAAACTGGTTTCCTTGCCCTGCTGCAGAACTCCTTCACAGGAGTTTCAGCACCCCAAGCAGTTGAGTGCTGGAAGAAGTTTGTGCCACTGCTCATTTTCATAACTGGGGCCTGCCTACAGAAAGCATGGTGCAGGGCTAAAATTAGAAGGGGAACTGGGGAAGCCTCTGGTGGTGGCCTGCATATAGAATCCTAGCTGCTCAGGAAGCTGAGGCAGGAGGATAGCAAACCTAGACCCAGCCTGGCAATTTTACAATCTTAGGAGACCCTGTCCCAGACAGACAAACAAAAGAAACAAACCGGACAAGGAATGTAGCCCAGTGGTAGACACCTCCCTAGCATGGATGAGGCCCTTGTTCCAATCTTTATTTCAAGATGAGTGTGAGGGGCACAAAAGACATTAGACTGTGTCACAACAAAGCCAGGGCAAGGACACAAATCCTAAAGTGACAAAACTGAAAAACACCCCAATATGATGAATGTAAACCACTGTCCTTAGTAGTTCTCTTATGAAACCACGGCAGGTTTCAATTATCCACAAAGAAAAATCCAAAAAACTCTCTTGCCCTCTTGAAGATCCAAAATTAATCCTCAGTCTCTTAAGTTGACATGTATGTGGGAATTGGACCTAGGATGTTCTAAGTAGATGTGAGTAGGATCACAGTGTATGACTTGCCTTTTCTGGTTTCTTGACAGTAATTGTTTTACTCACCCAAAACGCATCTCACAGTAAAGAAAGGGGTTCTCGCCTGGTTGCTTATTTGGGAGGGCGCCTCTATTGAAGTTTGCTGGTGACAGCAGTTACTTCCAAGTGCCAGGGACCGGAAAGGGTTAAGGTCGGTGAACTGATTACTGGATAGTAGCCAAAGTATTGAGAAATGCCGGGAGTCACTTGGGAGGAGAGCGAGTAGTGGGCGCGTCCGAGCACCACTGTCAGGGTTCAAGGTGAGCAAGAGGGAGAAAGAGCGGTACCGGAGGAGAGTAAGGTCCGTATACGCATTGAAAAGGCAAAGGCCATACAGCTCCGCTCACGCCAGGTCAAGGGCTTTTTGCAGAACTCAGTAAAGAAACGGTGTGTGCACAGAGACCGTTCCAACCCGTCCCCACCCCACGCTGAGTTTCCCAGAAGAGGCGAGCTAGGGGGCCAACGCACTGCTAAGCCTCCCGTCGCTGGCTTCCAGGCTCCTCGGATCCCAGAACACAGCCCCACCGGACTTCGCGAGGAGCTAGCTGCAAGAGGGGTCCAAGTATGGCTCTGACCCCTCCAAATCTGGTGGCCCCCCGGGAATGGGATTTGGCCGCAGGGGCTCCTAGCAGAGGCTGAGCAGCAGCCGCCCGCAAGCGGAGTGAGGAGCCAGCCTCCGCGGCAGCCTCCTCCTCCCGCCGGCAGAGGAGCTCAGCCAGTCGCTATCGCTGTCACGCAGCCAGCAACGCGGCCCCCGCCCCCCGCGCGGCCCCAGCCCTCACACTGCTCCGTGCGTGACTGACCCGAGCTGGGCTGGCTGGAGGACCGCTCAGGGGTGGGAGAGGGAGGTGTGGGCCCGCCCACTCACGACAGTATCGTTCTTCTTATTGGCTACTCCCTAACGTCTATTATCGCTACGCGGCGTCCGGATTGGCAGAAGGCGCACTTCTGGGGCGAGGAGGGGCAGAGTGACTCCGCCGGTCTTGGGCGCCTCGTCTTACCCCCTACCCCCTTCAACGTCCACCCACCTCTCCCCACCCCCACTCCATTCCCCCGCCCTGTTCGCGGCGGTGTCCTTAGAAGACTCATTGGGCCAGGGGCGAAGCCAGCCTTGGATCGAGCCGCGCCACCATTGGCCAACACCCACGCCCGTCGGAGCGGCGAGCCTTGTCATTTGACAGCTCGGCTCTACTCCCCGCCCCCCGACGCCTCGCCCTCCTAGTCGCCTCCTCCCCTCCCTGCTAGCTCGGCCCGCGTACCCCGCCCGTCCCCGCCGCATCTCTCAGTCCAGCTGGGCGGGGACTGCTGTACGACTCTGTAAAGTCTGTGAGTCACTGCACAACCCATCAATCCAATTAAAGGTCTTGAGCGAGCGGAGCAGGCGGTGCTGCGGCCCGCAGCCGCTCGGCTCGCCCCGTCGCGGCCACCCCTGTTCGCAGTGCCCCTCTGATCCATGGCTGTCTGTACTTGTTACGGTGTAACATCCTCCTCCTCCACCTCCTCCGCCTCCTCCTCCTCGTCGTCCTCCTCCTTCTCCTCCTCCTCGGGAGCCGCGGCAACTTCCCCTCAGCCAGCCTCCTCTGCCTGGGGATTGCAAAGGCATGGGATAGACCCAGAGCCACTTCTCGCCGCCTCCCCTCCAGCCCTCGCTCAGTTTCGCCCCTTTAAATTAAAGTCCGGTCCTCGGTCCTTGTCCTTTTAGAGGTTTATTGGTCAGTCTGTCATTTCCCCCGATTTCCTTCTCCCTCCTGGGGCAGGGTCCTAGGGACCGGTGGGCTTATGCTAGGGAGGGGCTCTCCGCCACCCCACCCCCTCCGCGCCGCCTCCCCCCTCCTGCCGTGCCTCGGTTTCCCCACTCCTCTCTGCTCCCACTCGTGGAACTCACCGTCCTGCACTCGAGTGACGCACCGACACCCCCGCCCACAGCCCAGACGTCCCCTCCCTGGCTGCCAGCCCGACCCGTCTCGGAGCTGGACCTGGTGCTGACTTCCTCACAGAAGGGTGAGTACTGTATGGGTGGTTTTTTTTTTGGGGGGGGGTTGCTGAAAAAAATGTGGTAGCCAGTCCACTTTTGCGGAGGAAGGGGTTAGGTTGTGGGCTAGAGGTTCCTGAGTCCTGCGTGGATTTGAGGTGGCGACTCCCTCTTTCCTTCTCCCTCCTTCCCTCACTCCCCTTTCCTCCACCCTCGACTTCTCATCCACCAGTCTTGCCCGTATTTCTAGGTATTGCCAGATTAACCCGGTCGGGGCATTCTAAATGCTGGTAAAATAATTGTGATGGCATGCTTTCTGTCTTAGGGTGCCTAGTGAGCAGCAGTGGCCAGCATTGTGAGCTGATAGACTCTGTGACCTGCAGAAAGTGTAAAATGGCTAATGGGTGCATTTTCCTCTAAATCAAAGTTAACTTTTATTCCATAAAAGCGACGCAAAAGGTATTTTTAATTGGAATTCATGGTGATAGAGGAAGGGTAGACAGGTTGTCTAGTGGCAGCCCTTAGCGCGTCGATGTTACAATCATTTTCTCTTTTTAAAAAAAATATGAAGCCAGTATTAAAGGTTATGAAGTCTGTGAACCTGTTGGAAAAAAGCAAGGTAAAATGGAAATTCAGCTTGACACTTGAACAGCTCACCTGTGTTCTAGGTAGGCAATACAACACAGAATTTCGAGTTTCTTCGTCAGTGGATATAGTGCAGAGTGTTAAAGATATAAGGGAAATACGGATTGTGTTTCTCTTAATATTCATCTGTTGTGCACTTGATTATTGCTTAAACAATGTTATTCTACAGAATTTTGCAAGATTTTTAATTTGCTTTCTTGGTCGTCATTAACCCAGAGGTACAAATGCCCACAAGTGTACATCTGCAATATTTAGTTTGAGATAAAAGTAAAAATATGAGAAATAATTACTCTGGATTGGCTTCTGGGGTTGCTGTTTAAAATTCAGCCTTTTAAAATTGGTACTACTCATTTTGAGTCAAGTTCTGGGCCAGTTGTCCACAAGATTCAAATTAGGCCAAACCAAACATGTTTTGAAATATTAAAGTACTGGGAAGGCCTCTTAGTAGTTCATTTTCTCCTCTCTTTCATACTAACCAGAATAAGTTGTTACTAAATTTAATTTTAAAGAATACACTGTTCCCTTACTGAAATCTGCCAAGTTGCTACAGAAAAGATTTCTTTTTAAAGAGCAGATATGTTTATGATCCGTCCAAAGTAGTAAAGTTGAAAAGTGACCTAAATGTACATGCCAGTGAAGGAAATGCTTGTCATGGCCCCCAGACTCCCAAAGTCTTTTTTTTTTTTTTTTTGTCTTTTTGAGACAGGGTCTCGCTGTGCAGTTCAGGCTGGCCTTGGGCTCACTTTTGTAGCCCAGGCTGGTCTCAAACTCGCACCGATCCTCCTGTCTCAGCCTCCCGAGTGCTGGGATTACAGGTGTGAGCCACCACGCCCGGCTTCCCAAAGTCTTTTGGAATTGTTTAATAAATTTAATTGTGTGACTTTCTTCCACGAGAGTAAGACCCTTGAATCACTGAAAGGCAGCCTAGCACAGGGGAGGCGTGCTGCCTGAATTTGAATCTTGCCACCCATCCTGGCTCTGTGACCTTGGGCAAGTGTGGGCACCTTGCTAGTTGTCTGTCATCATCACCATACTTAGATTGTGTTGGGCAGTGGCTAAGAGGGGAGGGGTCTGGAACCAGATTCTGCAGTTTCAAGACCCACCATTTTCTCTTGTCATCTCTGTGACCATGGTCAGTTTAACCTTAGATTCTTCATCTGTAAAATAAGAAAATAGTCTCCCACTTATCAGGGGTACAATGAGGACAGAAAGAGTTACTATGTGCAAAGATTTTGAATACCGATTGGTGTTTCTTTCCAAGTGTGGCTCTGTTACATTCCTTACGTACCATAACATCTGAATGACTATTCCTTTTTGGAGGTGTGTGTGTGTGTGTGTGTGTGTGTGTGTGTGTGTGTAGTTGGTGATAAGGAATCACAGTGTGGCACATTCCTGAAATTCCAGTTTGTCAGGAGGCTGAGGCAGGAAGATCACAAATTTGAAGCCAAATTGGATAACTTAGTGAAACTTGCTTTCAAAGTAGAATTAAAAAGGGCTTGAAGCTATAGCTCAGCTGTATAGCACTTGCCTAGCATGTTTGATGCCCTGGGTTCAATCAATCCTCAGTTGGCACTTGCGTTTAGATCACTTTCCAACTTTACTACTTTGGACTGATTGTAAACAGTTCTGCTGAAACAGGTGGATCACTACAAGTCCAAGCTGTGCATAAAACACACAAACACACACATAAAAGGAAAATCATCACTATTAATAAATAACCAGTATTTGTATCAATATGCCTGATATTTCAATGAAAGTTTACATGAGCCTTTAAGAAATTCAGTTATTAAATGCATTGACTTGACCAGTCTTTCATTTAAACTTGCACAATAAAAAGTGCAGACCTCCATTATGGTATATATCATACATTTGCTCTTTTCTATGGCTTTCTATGCTATTAATCAGAAAGCTCTCTAAGTATAACAAGAGTCTTTCAATTATGGGTTAATCTCCAGTATCTAGCAAGGTGCCTGGCACATGAAGAACCTTAATGGATGCTTGAGTAAGTAATTAAATGATGTCATTCTCACACAGTGTCAGCTATACTTATTTGAGAGTAGTTACATACACATTGGCAATGGTATTATAAGACAGATGTAGTGGCACATGCCTGTAATGACAGATACTTGGGAGGCTGATGCAGGAAGATTACAAATTTGAGGCTAGCCTAGGCAGATTTGCCAGATTCTGTTTGTAAATAAGATATAAAAAGGGCTGGGTATGTAAATTGCACCTCCTGGGTTTCTCAGCCCGACAAAAAAAGGAGTGATATTGCAGGTACTATTTTTTGCATTATGGAATCTTTGCTCTCAATTATTATTTGTAGAGCTGGAGAATAAATGATTTACAATATGGTTACCTGTTAAGAAATGATTTTTCATTTTGAAGATGAAATGAAAATAGTCTGAAAAGCACATCTAATATCTTCATTACCTGTTAATTTTTTTTTGTACCAGGGATCGAACTGATGACCTTGCACTTGCCATGTAGGCACTTATATCACTGAGCTGTTATCTCTGGCCCTCTGTTCAGTTTTTACTCATATCTTTAAAAAAAAAAAAAAAACACCAGGGTCTCACTGTGCAGTTTAAATTGGCCTTACACTCACTCTGTAGCCCAGGCTGGCCTCAAACTGCTACTGCCTCAGGCTTCCAAGGGTTGGAATTACAGACCTGCACCACCATGCTGAGCTAATCATATAAGACTTTTTTTGTCTTTTTGAGACAGGGTCTTGCTGTGCAGTTCAGGCTGGCCTTGAGCTCACTTTTGTAGACTAGCCTGGTCTCAAACTTGCACTGATCCTCCTGCCTAAGCCTTCCAAGTGCTGGAATCACAGGTGTGTGCCACCACGCCCAGCTCCAGATAAGACTTTTTAACTCCTGCACTTCATCATTAATTTGAACATTATTGTTTATATAATAAATTCAATTTCTTTAATCATGACTTGACATTCTCTGATTCAGAATTCAAAGTAGTAAAGAGACTCTATCAACCTAACACTGTAAAATAAACACATCATTTTCTTAAGGTCCATAGTTTTATTTCTCTTTTCACTTAAGAATGAAACTCTCTTGAGCAGTCTTAATAAATAATTAGCTATTTAAACAGCTATGATAAATAGAATGGTAGGAATAATACAGGAGATACATGTAATTGGTCAATAGAATGAATAATTTCACACACATAATAGGCATTACATGACTGGGGAATATCTTTTCTTAAATAAGGAAAATTGATGTCACCTGTTTCATTTATAGGATCTTTATGTTGTACTTGTTAGTAAAGCTCAGTTTAATTATTGTGCACACTGAAGTTATAAAAAGGAAGAATTACCTTTAATGCAGGAAACATCCCCAGTAAAATCTGAATTCTGCTCTACCGTAAGGTACTGTAAGCCTGGGGAGATAGCTCCATGGCACAAGTACCTGCCTGGCAAGTGCAAGGTCATGAGTTTGAACCCTGGCCCTGCAAAAATAAATGAGTAAACAAATAAAATTTCCTTAAAAAAAAGTACTGTAATATCCCATAGCTTTACTAAAACTTTTCAAATATACAAACTATTGGCTATGATGGGCAATTTTGTGTACTTAATTCCTTGATTAACCAAACCATGTTACAGAGTTAAATTGAATGCATTGCATCTTCATTAGCTAAGCAATTACTTTTTAGAGGGCTGTGGAGACAGCTCAGCAAACTAAGCACCTGCTTAGGCAAACATAGGGATCTGGGTTCTATACCTGGCACCACAGGCCAGGCCAGTCCTGCCCCCAGTGGTGCTCAGCTGGCCACAGAGACCAGCCATGGTGGCTCAGGCCTGTAATTCCAGCAGTGGGGCAGGGAAGCTGAGAACAGGAGGATCACTGTGAATCTAAGCTGTGTAGTGAGACCCTGTACCAAGTACATTTTTAATAAAATACTTCTTAGAAAAGTGCTGTCTTTCAGTTCATATACTTCTAAAGCTAATAATCTAAAACAAAAATTAAAAATGTTTGTATACTTAGAAACAATACTTATGTCTGGTCTATAAAATGAGAGGTGTCTTGTTTTTACTTGACATGTGTTAACTTGACACCATTTCCTTAGCTTACATTTCTTTATTTCGTTTAGCTTATGTGTATATAAAAACATTTGGCTACTTGTTAGTACTTTATGGACATATGTAGAGTTAACACCTTTCTCCCCCCAAGACAGTGTCTGTGTTGCCCATGGGGTTGGTCCCTGCCCTTCTGGACTCTAGCTACCTGTCTGCTTCAGCCTCCTTGCATTGAAGGACTACAAGTGAGTGCCACCAGGCCTGCCTAATGGACCTAACTTTTTTTTTTTCCTTTTAAAAAATGCAATATTGTGAGGATATATTTGGAAAGAAGGGCAGAAATAATCTTCAGGCTTGTGACATCGGTGTGTATATCATTTAATAAGACATGGGATAGCTGTCCACTCCATCAGTGATCAGAAGGAGAGAAAAATGAGCATGCACACAATTAAGATCCTCGGAGTTTCACTCCAATTGGTACCTGACCTTGGGCATTACACTTAACCTCCTCCGCTCTCTTTTCTTTATCTTGACAATGGAAAGAGGAAAGGCAGCTCCCCTGCCCTCACAGAGGAAGTTATAGTGATAAGCTGTAATTGCTTTCAAAAAGCATTTAAGAAGGACAAAGTAGGAGTAAATGCAAAGTAAACTTTAGCATTTAGCGATGTATATTTGTTCATTATTATGTAAAAATTGTGACCTTTTGGGGGGCTTTATCTAAAGGGCATGTTTTCTTTTGATTTTAGATTTGAAGAGACTTGTTACTGGTATGATCATAAAAATGTCTATGGTACTTTTTAAAGAAGCAAGGAACTTCACTTAAATGGGGTTCTAATTGTTAGCCCTGAGTATGGGTGTGCATCCTGGGTTAGAGCAGATGTTGATATTTTAAGAACACACTTCAGGTATGTAGGAGATACAACATTTTAATTTGAAGTTTGAAAAGTTGTACTATAAAAAAAGATGTGCAGACTTACCAAATTCCATTAGAAGTATACTAGAATAGAAATATTAATTGTATTTTGAGAGGATTGCTTGATGATAGGACATCTATTATTTTGTGTCTTAAGTACAATGAAATATGTACATTTCAGAATAAATTGAGTTGGTGGACTTAATTTATGCCCATTAAATTTTTATTTGGGATGGCCAGTGAAGATATGTGCAGAAAGGCTGGATTTTAATAAATTGGGTTTGTTCCCCCTTGCTCCTAAAAATGAACTAGAAGTCTTAAAATGTAAAAGTCAAAGCCTAGAGTTAGCATGAATGCCTTTGCATTTACTTCTGATTCAGCTTTACTTCTCAAGCTCAAGGCCAGGAACCAATCAGTAAATCTCCATGGACCTTAGTTGTGCATGTAGTGCATCAGATAATACATAGGTTATTTTTCTTTTGATCACTAATAGCATATGTAGCTATCCACTAAATTTACTTCTGTGATTCACCTTTATTTCACTGATTATTAGACTTATCACAACATCATGGTGTTACTGTTTTTAAAAAGTGTAAGTAAAATTCTAGTGTACTCAGAATAATACCTATGTAAAACATACAAAGACTTTATTTATTCTAACGAATATTAAAGATAATGAACAGTGATGCTAAAATATGAGGTTTGCAATCAGAGGGTAAATTGTGTTTGACTGTGAGTGCAAGTGTATGTGCTGGATACTGAACTTTGTACATGCCAAGTATGCACTTTTTACCACCGAACTACAACCCCAAACTACAGAAAATAGCTTTAAAAATTATTGTCCTTTGTTTTTACTACTCAGTAGTCAACCAGCTGAAACAGAACAATTTTATTTCCTCTTCATTTTTTAAATTTAAAAGTACATTGATACTTTGGTTTATGTAATAGTGTTAGCTGTACAAATTTTCAGCAAAATGATCCAAGTAGTCCACCTTTCATTTATTTATATTGTGTCACAACTTCTTTCCTTTATTCTAGCATTGTTTTTCAGTTTGCTTAGTATTTCCATACAAGTTTGTCTTTTTTACTTAGTATGACAATTTTTATTTTACTCTATCTTTGTAAGAATAATGAGGATCATAGCAGTATTTTTCCCTTACCTTTCTGCGTTTGCCTTTGTGTAAAGTATGGCATATAGCTTTGATTTATTTCAGTCTTCTCTATGAGACTGCTGGTGTCTTGGTAACTCTTGTTGCTGAGGCAAAATACCCCAAGTTATAGGAGGAAAGGTTTATTATAGCTCCCAGTTTGCCGAGGTTTCAGTCCAGAGTTGGCTGGCTCCAAGGCAGGTTGGCTTGGCAGAGGGGCATCGCAGAGGAGAAACAGTTCATGGAAAGTGGGGCAGGCAGCAGGCAGCAAGTATCAAGCAGGGACAAGAGCCCTCTTTCTGTTCCTTGCATTTTATCCAGGCTGCCCGCCTTAGGGCTGGTAGTGCTCACATCCAGGATGGAACACCCTTGCTCATACCCAGAATGATTCCAAATCAGTTTAGTAAGTGATTGTATGTCCTTGATCCTAACATCACACATCCCAGATCCAGCCATCTCTGAAAGGCCCTACCTGTGACTGCATGAGACACTGGGGAAACATTAGACACAGGCCATAAGAGATGGAAAGGCCTTCTGCAAAGAAATTTTTTTAGCAAGCACAAGGTCCTGAGTTCAATCCCCAGTACTGCAAAAAAAAAAAAAAAAAAAAAAAAAAAAAAAAAAAAAAAAGTTGTGATCTCTTTAAGGGGCCACTTAATAAACTTTGAGAAAGTTTTAGCTTATGTAAGATAGTGACAAGGGAAACATGTATCATGTTTATTATTTATTGATTTTCCATTAACCTGTTTTATGAGGGAGACCCACAGATGACTTTCTGTCCTCATGGCCTTAAAGTGTCTCAGAGAATTATTTTTTGTTTTACTCCATGCCAGGTTCCCTGTGAGCTGTGGAGACTCTGTGACTGTTGCTACCTGAAAGTCATATACATCTACGGAGATGAACTGGTCCTTTGTTTTGCTTTGTTTTTAACTCTTTAAACCCAGACTGAATCTCAGACATGTCTGCTGTGAGATTTTCTAGGGCTCACCATGGTTGCAGGATTAATGGTCTCTGGTGAAATAACTATCAGTTTTATTGCTTTCTGTGACTTGCACTCAAAAGATATCCCTTTGGGTTAACTTTTGTTTTGATTTTAAGCATTCTTTGTTTGCTTGTTTATTTTTTTATGGCCGGCTCAGCCTGCCCTGAGGGCAGGTCTGGTGCAGCATGTGGTGCCGGGGATTGAACCGCGGTCCCTGCAGCCACCTGCAGGCGCTTTAGACCACTGAGCTAGCCTGCCAGGTAATTTTAAGCATTCTTTTTGGCCAGAAAATCAGGATGTAGAAACGAAAAAATTTTCCCTTTTTTTGTGATGCTGGGGATGGAACCCTGAGCCTCTCATATGCATGCTTGGCAAAGACCCTACTACTGATTTATGACCCATCCTTGAATATTTTTAAACAAAAAAGGAGTTCTAAATCCCAAAACAAAACTCCCCCTGAGTAGACAATTTTTATTTATTTATTTGTCTTTTTGAGACAGGGTCTCACTAGGCAGTTCAGGCTGGCCTTGAACTCATTTTTGTAGCCCAGGCTGGTCTCAAACTCACATCAACCTTCCTACCTCAGCCTCCCAAGTTCTGGTATTACAGGTGTGCACCACCACACCCAGCGATAGTTTTTATTTGAACTTGAGTTGAAATATTAAAACAAAATATCAGTACTTTATACCAGTAATCATAAATCTTTATTTGTGAACCCTAGAAAACATTACAGTAAACAGGGCCTCAAGTTTTGGTGAGGTTTTCTTTGTACTTAAGTTGCTTTCTCTTGCCACTTTGTTTTCTTTGCAATGGAATGTGAGAAAAAAATGATAGCATGGAAAGCTGCACAGTGGGACTGTAGTTGTCTTGGCTGTATTGACAACCAACAAGAAAAATTTTCTTTGTCCCGTGTACTGTAAGAACTAAGTTTTGTTCCAGTGATTATATTTATATTTTCCACTTCATTTCATTTCCACTTTAAATAGTAAGGGTGATAGGGGCTGGGGAGATAGCTCCGTGGTACAAGTGCCTGCCTGGCAAGTGCAAGGTCGTGAGTTTGAACGCCAGTCTCACCAAAAAAAAAAAAAAAAAAAAAAAAAAAGTAAGGGTGATACACCACAGTTTTAATGCAGTACAGATAGCATTAATAAAATATGATTTTTATAAATAATGTGATGATTTACATGAGTTATTTTACATTTACCCATAAATATTTGATTCATGTCCCAAATGCCTGGGAGTCCATGGTTCAGTTGGAAACAAAAGATCCTATATGAAAATTAAATCTCTCGCATTAGACATTATGTAATTTAGCATGACAGAAGTCTGGTGGAGACCCCAGAATTGACTAAGTCCTAGGTGAGCTGGATCTGCCTTCCAGGTGTGCTAGGTGACCTTCCTGGGAGTCCATCCTTCCTTTCAAGTCTGAGCAAAGCTGGTTAACAGACTTCTGTATGCCTTCCACACCTACAGGTAGACTGATTCTCTGCTAGATACTGCAGTGGACTCAGCAGGGAGGGGAGGAGAAGAAGATGGAGCAGACGTTCTGACCATTTATTATATTCACTGTCCCCTTGTGAAGCAGCAACTGCACCTAACAGTAGAGTATCTGGATGCAGAGTAGCTTTTTCAGGTTGCTGAGGGGAAAAATACCATGGTTTTGGGAAGCCCAAGAAATCAGTGAGGGCCTCCTGGACAAGAAGAGTTACGTGGAAAATGGAGAAAGCACTGGGAAGAGAAGAAAGAACCATGGAGATAGAAGCTCCAGAGATCCCTTGCTGAAGAGCCCTTTTCTGTCAGTTTTGCCTGTGGACTGCTATGTGAGTGTGTAGCACTGGATCTAATATGGCAAATTCAGGAAGTCTGTGTGTGTTGCTGTAATACTGTATGTAGGTATAATCTTTCTAAATTGTTTTGCTTTGGAATTCCCTAAGATTCTTGCTGTGTGTTACTTTTTTTTTTTTTTGTGGGACCAGGGTTCAAACTCACGACCTTGCACTTGCCAGTCAGGCACTTGTGCCATGGAGCTATCTCCCCGGCCCGTGTGTGTTATGTTTAAATTCTCAAACATAGTGCTGTATGACTGTAACTTTTTTCCTACTTTTATGGGAATTTGTAAATGTTAAGATTTTCTTTATTTTTAGAGTTTGTTTATTTGGATCAGCATCTAAGTAATGTATACTTGTCTCTTAGATTTAAAATTTCAGGGTAGAGGGTCCAGAATCTAAAGCCTCAACATTTGTTTTATCTATTAATGAGGATATTTGAATACTTTCTGGAGACTTAAAAAAAAATTCTGTGAAGAGTTTCTTTCCCTGAAAACTGTATCTTTAGGGCCAGCCAGATAAATCAGCTGATTAGAGTGCCTGCTGAGGCAGACACAGGGGCAGGGGTTTGATTCCAGCCCTGGCCTGCCATGCACTCCTGGGGAGTACTGAGACAGTGATTGAGACTGGGCATGGTGGTACATGCCTATAATCCCAGTGCTCTGGAGGCTAAAAAGCAGGAAGGAGCACTACAAGTTGAATCTGTGTAGTGAGTCTCTAGACACTGTAGACCTTGTACTAAATGCACATAAAAAAGAAAACCCCTCCAAACTGTATCTTTGCTATAGCTATCACTCAGTCCATTGATGCAAAAGGCCACAAGGGCAGAAAACCTGCACTCAAGAGGCTGAGCAGAAGGATCCTGAATTCAAGGTCAGCCTAGACTGCAGAATAGTGAGATCCTGTCTCAAAAGAAAAAGACATAAGCGGGGCTGTGGTGGCGCACACCTGTAGTTCCAGCAGTTGGGAGGCTGAGGCAGGAGAATCAGTGTGAGTTCGAGACAGCCTAGGCTACAAAATGTGAGCTCAAGGCCAACCTGAATTGCATAGAGAGACCCTGTCTCAAAAAGACAAAAAAAGAAAGAAAACAAGAAAGAAAGAAAGAAAGAAAGAAGGCCAGAAGACCATTAAGGATAGCTACTTAGATACTCTTGATTGCCACATGGTGTATACACATATATAGGTATATATATATATTAGTATTTAGTGTGTATATATATATATATATATATATATATATATATATATATATGTAAAGGGTATACACATATGTCAAAACTTACCAAGGTGTATGCATTTATTGTGCGTCAGTAAAATTTTTATGAAAGTTTTAAGGTATATTTTCAAGATAAAATCTCTATTATAAGAATTATATTTTAAAAACTTGTCATTTACTTTCATTTCTCTATTTTATCATTATTCACCTATATCATATATCCTAGACATATTCATTATACATTTCCAGTTAAAAAGACAAGCAGAACCATAGAATCCCATGTTCTGGGTGAAATTTAAACACTGGACTATAGAGAGCTTTGTTTCATATGTAACATTAATTGGATTATCTTTAATTTCCACAAATTTAAATTTAGAGAATTGGAGTTGTATTTAAAGGAATACTTTGACTATGAATTTTTTTTGATGTGGAATAAAGAACTTGACGTTTTAGTAAGACTTTTTCTTTTAAATGAGGTTAAGTAGCTTAATGCTTTTCCTTAAATATTTTCTCCTTTGTGTGTGTGTGTGTGTGTGTGTGTGTGTGTGTCTTTATAAATTAACTTGAGATGTTGGGTCCACAGATGTTAAGATAGATTTGAGAAGGGAAAAATTAAGTCCGTTCCATTCTTTTTGTCCCTGTGGTCTTTGAGCATAGCATAGAAGTTTAATACAAATTTAAGTGACGGTTTAGTATTAATTACTTACATTATCCAATGTATATTTTAGGTAAATTCCTTTATTATTAGGATTAATGTCTGTGTTTAGTGTAACGCATTGACAGTGTTCTTGTTTTTCAGTAGTGATGACTGAAACTAGGGCCTTCACACTGAGCCACTTCCCCAGCTGCATTTTGACACAAGGTCTTGTTAAATCATTAAGATTCCTTGGCTAGTCTTGCTCTTGTGATCCTCCTGGCTCAGCCTCCCAGAGTGCTTAGGTTACTGGTGTACACTACCATGCCTGGCTAATACTGACAACTTTTCATGAAAGAAAAATAGACTAGAAAAATCATCTAAGTTGTGTTTAACTAAGCTGTGGTTTTAAAACTCTAGCTGTTTCTACTATGTAAGCAAGATACATTAGAATTACCAGTATCCTGGCCAACAACTCAGGGATGAGATCTGGCTTTAGAACTTTTCAAAGTACTTGGGGGCCACCTGATAGCTCAGCAGACTAAAGCGCCTGCTCAGGAGAATGCAGTGCCTGGGGTTTGATCCCTGGTGCACCTGTAATACCAGCACTTGGGAGGACAAAAACAGGAGAATCACTATGAATCTGATCTATGTAGTGAGACCCTGTATAGCCTGTCCTAAATACAGAAAATGAAAAAGTACTTGTACAGGAAAAAAATAAGTATATATATAGAGGCCAGGCCATTCTAATGTTTAACCATACTATATAGTGCTGATTTCCATACTATGTTCCCCCTACTCAGAGTTTCAAACATGGGGAAAAACTGGAAGAAAAATTCAACAGACCCTTCTATTTTACCATGGTTCGGTAACCTTTTGTCATATTTGCTTCATGACTTGCTGTCTCCCTCTTTCTCTGTATATATACTTTTTTTTTTTTTTTTTTCCTGTACCAAGTAAAAGTAAGTTTCAAGGTTCACCATTAGAGCCATGGTGTATCAGTATATGTCTCCTGAGAATAAGAACATTCTGACCACAGTATCATTATCACATCTCAAGATAATAATGATTTAGAATGTTTTTCAGTAGTTTACTTCCATTTATTAAGGCACAGAAATCCATATTTTGAAAATTAAATGCAAGATAAATGAAATGAGAAATTCTATAGAATATATAATTCTATAAAAATTCTATAAAAATCTGGGAACTTTGCTAAAGATTTGTTCCTGTTCTGTTTCCAAGGCTACTAATCATTTTATTATGATGATGAAGATGATTTTTTCTAGTTCTAACATCTTATGGTTATTTCACAGGAGAAATATTGATCAAAGTCCATGCCATAGGGTGGATTAAACTGAGTGAAACTTAGTGAAAAAGCTCAGTTTCAAGCCAGACAACGTTGGCTCTGTTACTTGCTGCTAGGGACACTAGGAAAGTGAAATTCTTGTATCAGGATCCTTTCAGAAACTGTCCTTATACTCATTCAGTCACTAGACTCTTCAGGAAATTTATTATTTCATAATGAAATCAGAGGTAATGCAGACTCCAGGCTTGATCTGCCCTGTAGCTCAGATTCTTAGCATCTTTCTGTCGGCCCCACTACTCGTTGGCCTCAGCTTCTCTTTTGACTCCTTCCTGTAGCTAGTTCACAGTCTTCTGAGGAAGTCAGAAATCCACAAAGATAGAGGCTGCCCACCTCTTTCAGTTTGATTGGGCATCTCTGCCTGGAACTGTTTTTAGAAGACCACTCTTCCCTTGACTGGCTTAGGGCACTCTGTCTCCTCTCTAGAGCTGGGGGGTGGAGTTCTTTGAGAGAGGAGGGAATACGGTCATGCCAATGAGGGTGCTGGTTATTTTTCTGTCAAGTTATTTCCTTTGCTTTAAAATGAAACAGTGTTGTAAGATGGAACAGTAATAACCTATATGGTCAATACTGATAGTAACATAGGTAACAAAACGAGCACAGAGTCAATGTTTAGTAAATGTTAGTTCATCTTCTCTCCGTTCCAGCTCAGAAAACCTTGTCTTTCTTTGACATGTCATACTGTAATACAAGCAATTGTCAGTCTTGGAAGCTTTTCACCTTTCTTTCCCTAGTATCTAGAACACAGTCAATTCTTGGTCTATCTCATTTTTTCCTACATATTTCAACTTTATACTGTACTATTCCAGAGACAGAGAAAGGAAACTTGTCAAGAGGGTGAGCATAGTTGTCAAGATCCAAATCAACTATCAGTTTTACTGTTATTATAAGTTTTACTATTGCTAAGTACAGCAAAGTTAATATAGTTTGTCCCATTAACGTAGTAGGGCACGTTTGTAATCCCAGCACTCAGGAGGCTGGGACAGGAAGATGGTTCATGTTCAAGATCAACCGGGACTATTTAGTAAGTTCAGGACCAGCCTGAACTACATAGTCAGAGCCTGTTTCAAACACAAATAACAAACAAAAAGAGGAGTACTATGACTCATGGAAATGTTAGCAGAATAGGAGGCTGTTTGAAATATAGTAACTTATGGGTCAAGACAGACCAGGTCTTTGGTATTTTAGGACAATCTAGGCTTACTCTCGTAGGTTTTTTTTTTTTTTTTTTCATCTTTTTGAGACAGGGTCTCGCTATACAGTTTAGGCTGGCCTTGAGCTCACTTTTGTAGCCCAGGCTGGTCTCGAACTCCTGCTTCACTGATCTCCTGCTTCAGCCTTCCAAGTTCTGGGATTACCGGTATGTGCCACCAAGCCCGGCTTACTCTGGTAGTTTTGCGTGCTGATTTCTCCAGAACTTCCTTTCTGCAAAGAGTTATGCTTGGTTTTCCAGGAAGCCTGTTTCAGATTGTTTTGCCTTGAACCTTCTCACGTGCACCACAACGCAGTCTTCCTCCACGGGCGTGTCTTTCACTGTGGGTGAATACTGGAGGGTCTTTGTTCAGGCGTGCCCTTTTCAAAGAGGTAGGAAGGATCAGCCTGTTTTCTCCTTTGGCTGTTTCTAATCATTCCTGGTACATCAGTGATGTCCTGCGAAATCATTACACCCCAATTATGTGAGATCCCTTTTTACCTCTTTTTAAAATTTTCTTTCAGTGTGAGGGAATCACTCTTGAAAGTAAATTAGTAATCTTTTTTGATTCCTCTAAATAGAATGCTTAGTTCCTGCTGACTTCCATGTCAAGGAAGAAGGAAAAGACTGAGAAATCTGGTGTCACTCTTAGCGGTGGAGGTGCCGAACAGTCACTTGGCCCTCTTCAGTTTGTCTTCAGACTTAGCACTGATGAAGTACATGCTGGTCTGTTAAGCTTTGTGAATGCTAAGAATGCTCAGCTTTTGAGTAGTTTCATCCATACTTCACAGCCTGTTGACATGAATTGTTTCAGCTAGAGGCTTGTTTTTAAGTGTGTGCTGATCTTTCCTGTGTATCTAAAATGAAGATCCTGTATATGTTCAAGTAGCACAATAAAAACAAAGCAAAATTATCATAAAAAAACAAAGAGGGGCCCAGCAGGATGGCTCAGTGGTCTAAAGCGCCTGCTTAGGAAAGTTTGGGCGGCTGCAGGGACTGCGGTTCGATCCTGGGCACCACATGTTGCGCCAGCCCTGCCCTCAGGGCAGGCTGAGCTGGCCATAAAAATAAACAAAAAACAAAAGTTCTGAAACAGGAAAAAAATAAAATAAAATTTAAAAATTCTAAAATAAATAAATAAATAAATAAATAAATAAATAAATAAAATAAAAAAAACAAAGAGAAGCAACACTGTGACTGCAATTTTAGGTCTACATCCTACAGTTTCGGGCAAGAAAGATTAAGTAGGATTTTTAGCTTTTTAAGCTTTGTTTCATGTGGGCAAATTTCTAATCTTTTTTTTTTTTTTTACTTTTTTTCTTGTTTCAGAACTATTGTTTGTTTATTTATTTTTATGGCCAGCTCAGCCTGCCCTGAGGGCAGGGCTGGCGCAGTATGTGGTGCCGGGGACTCAAACCAAGGTCCCTGCAGCTGCCCGCAGGTGCTTTAGACTACTGAGCCATCCTGCCGGGCCCCCAAATTTTTAATCTTAGTGTCATACAGAAAAATTTTGTGGAGGGGCCAGTGAGATGGCTCAGTGGTCTAAAGCTCCTGCTTAGCAAAGCTTAGGCAACTGCAGGGATCGAGGTTCAATCACTGGCACCACATGCTGCACCAGCCCCACCCCTAGGGCAGGCTGAGGCATCCATAAAAACAAAAAAGAAAAGAAAAATTTTGTGGACAAGAATCCTTTTGTTGTGTAGCAAATATTTTTAGGGTTTAGCTAAGACTTGCTACCAGTGGCTCAGACACTGAAATAGAAAGTGAAATAGCTGTTGTTTCCTATCTAATAATCAGATTTTAATTTCTATTCCCTAGTATTAAAAGAAAACGAAGAAGAAAAAGAAGCAAAGATCAAGATCCAAAAGCTCAAACAAATCAGTTTAATTTCCTAACTAGGCTGAGGGTGACTTTGCCCTTATGTGACAGGGATATGTAGGAAGTGTTTGTTCATCGCTACACAGTTAATTATACAATGGCTGGGATTAACGCTTGGGTCAGATTTTATTCCCCTCTTAAGATACTCCACCAAGCAGATAGAAGCCAGCCAACTCTGAGCAGTTGAACTGACTCAACTCTTTCTTTCTGCCCTTTTGGGAAATGTTTCAACTGTGTTTCCTGTCCCTACTTCTTGGACTATCTGAGAAAATGGGACATAGGCCTAAAGGATAGCAGTTGGGGAGCAATAGGAACCCAGAGTATGTTATCTGCTTTTTATTATAAAGAATTACGCTGCAATGGTAGAGTAATTGCCAGAGTGTTGTCTTTATTTCTTGATTCTGTCATTTCTGAATTCTGACTTGGAGCTTCTGAGAGCCAAGATCTACAACCTCAAGAAGTGTGTAACCTCAGAGCAAGCTGCTTTGGCCCCAAGTCATTTGCTGTTCCTGTATTTCTGCAGGGAGTTCTTATTCTACTTGCAAATTATATCATGACCAATAAAAGATTACCAGCTAAGAAAAACTTATTTATGATATCTTTAAAAATTGTGCGGAAAAAAGATTTCCCTTAGAGGAGGTGATTTGTCACTATTTCTGAAAGATCCAAGTACCCTGGCAGACAGCTAAGGGCCTTGAGTCCATTTTGCCATAGTAAGCATTTTACCAGGATTAAGCATTGTGGTGCTTAGTATGTGCACCTTCACCTGTGTGCTATGTGACTGTCACTTCTCTGGGCAATTTGAGTTTTGAGAATACTTCCTAATACTTTATTTATTTGTTTGTTTGTTTGTTTATTTATTTATTTATTCTTTTATGTATTTAGTTCAGGGTCTACAGGGTCTGACTACACAGATTAGACTTGTAGTGATTCTCCTGTTTTCAGCCTCCCAAGCACTGGGATTACAGGTGCGTGCCAACACACCTAGTCTCAACTGCGCTCTCAGTGTGCCCTGGGGGTAGGGCTGGCAGTGCATGTGAGGGATTGAACCCTGGTCCCTGCATCTGCCTAAACAGGGGCATTAATCTGCTGAGCTATCTGGCTGGCTTCTTTTCTTAATTTTTAAATGAATTTTCAGCTGTACAAAAACAAAAGATGGTTTGAAGATATTATTAGAATTGTATTATAGCTGAAAGAATTGACTCTCAGAAATTACCTGTAATTTGGCAAAGTACATAGACATAAGTTGAGCTTTATGCTGAATCACAGCTTTACCTTTTCTATCTTAGCATAAAAACCTTGAGTACAGGGGTACTTCCTGCCACTTCCCACAACTCATTTCATGTACCCTTAGTGATAAGTGGATGGACTTTGAGGTTTTGTTTTTTTTTTGGCAATATTTATTTATATTGAGAACAGTAGGTTTTTGGGGGGCTAACAGAGGACAAAAGCAACTGAGGGGCTGGGGTTATAGCTTAGTAGTAGACTACGTGCTTAGCATGTGTGTAGCATGACAGTATGGGAAGCAAGAAAGGAAGATGAGGGAGGGAAAGGAGGAGGAAGGAGGTGGCAGGCATACAGATGACCATGGTTTTCTGTGTGCTCACTCAGGATAGAAGTGAACAGGAATTCTGTGGGGATGATGGAGGAATGGTACTTGCTGCTGCTACATTTGTGTCTATGTGAATATTCTAAATTAATGCAGCCTCCTGACAGCTGTTCTGCTGACCTAGGTTTTACATTGTACATTGGGATTTTTATTATTGGCTGTTTATATAAATAATTTCATTTTTATTCAAATGTAGTGTCACTATGTTGTCCTGCTTTGCCCTGCTGGGCTCATGTCATCCTTCTGGCTCAGCCTCTTGAGTCACCTGGACTATAAGGGTGTACCACTTTGTGTGATAAAACTTTTTTTTTTTTTTAATGTATGTCTTAAAAAAGGCAGGGTCTTCAGGAGCTCACTACACAGATTGGACTTGTAGTGATTCTCCTGTTTTTAGATTCTCAAGTGCTGAGATTACAGGTATGCACCACCACACCCAGCCCAGTCTTATGTGTGCCTTAGGGTACCCTGGGGTGGGGCTGGCACAGCAGGCTAGGGATCGAACCCCCAGCCTCTGTGTCTGCCTAATTAGGTGCTTTAATCTGCTGAGCTATCTGGCTGGCCCTCACTTTTTCTGTTTTAAGAAATGGATTTCCTAAAATGAAGTAGAGGCTATTTCTTTGGTTTTGATTTATCTGGTGGCAGTTGTTCATATGCATACGGATGGAGTCCTGTGAGAATTAATTTGAAAGCTTTCTAATTGTTTTTCAGTCTAAGTTGTCAACATTCCCTAACTTTTACTTAGATACATGTTGAAATACTTATTCTATAAATTTTTAATACAAAATGCAGGTAGTGCCACAAAGTCAGCAAGTCATTATGTGATGAGGGGAAAAAAAATTGACATTTTTATGACTACCAGAACTTTTTGGCAAAAGTAGTTCTGGCTATTCCATCAGTTACTGAGTGGGAATGGAGTCAGTCATCTTTTATTAGGTATGTCTGAAGTTGAAATGATGTAGTGCTTACAGTTGCCTATGAGCATCGGTATAACGAGTGTTTAGAACCCTTTGTGCTCCCTTAGAGACCATGCATATAGTGAAAGTATGTGGTTAGCAAGGGCATTATGCCTTTTCTAAATAACCTACTGGAGAGCAGATAATATTCTGGTCTACTGTAGTATAGCAGTTCGACTGTGTCAGGTAGAAAATCAGACACAATGCACAATCTGGTTATAAATTTCTCTTCATCACATGTGCAGTTTTCACTGTGTGTATGTATAATCACTATAGAGAGATTCAGTCAATTGGAGGGAACAAAATATAGCCCAAAAGTAAATTTTAGAACTTTTAAGAAATTTAGATAGAGGAAAATATTAAGAATGAAGATGCCACCAGTTTGGCTTATTTTACTAACTGTTGTGACTGGTAAGTGAAACTGCTTTACTTTATGAAGTTTCATTCCATTGATCCACTGATTGCAGTACTGGAGGTTGAACCTAGGGAGTGCTGAGCTATGTTCACCCCCATCCCTTTTTAAATTTTGAGACAGTGTCTTGTGAAATTGATCAGGCTGGCCTCAAATTTGTGATCCTTCTGCCTCACTCTCCCAAGTAGCTGGGATTAAAGGCACGTGGCATCATATTCAGCTTCTAAAAAGGCCTTTGATGCCCTTTTCTTAGGATTCTTAGGATCTTTTGAGATAGTATACAGCCTGGGTTGGTGTTCAATTCATGTAGCCCAGGCTGGTCTCAAAGCTCAGAGTGATCCTGCTGCCTCAGCCACCATGCCCAGCAACACTTATGTTAAGGAGGAACCTAGAGTCAACCCTTTAAGTTTCTTGAAATGTTCAAGAATATGTGGCCAATGCTATTTGTGGAGCTGATCCTGAAAAAGTTGAAGTGGTACGTGTGTACGTGTGCATGTGCGCGTGTGCACGTTCCTGTGGTGTCTTAACTATAAAATGCAGGAGGTGCTAATAACACCTCCTACTTACTTAGCACATTTCCCCCATCTCTCAGAGGCATTGTCCAGTATCAGGCTGGCTCCCCAGACTATGTTGTTTTCTTCTAAATCCTATTGGGAAGCATTGCATAAAACTTTTCCCTGGTTAGCTTCTTTTTTCTTATGTTGCCCTAAAAATCAGAAAATACTTGCTATTACTATCCTGATCCTGAGAATCAGGCACATCTCAGCCAAGTGTTTTACCTAGGTTTATTCTGCAATCATTTGCAGAGCTAAAACCAGAAGTCTGGCTCCTTCTTTGGCTTCTTCATTTTATTACTGAGCCAACATCTCACTGTTTCAGCCACCATCACAGGACCAGAGCAAACACATTTCCAGGTACCAAAAATTTTCCAGTGTCTCTTCTGCAGTGTTCTAATGTGGGGATTTACACTAGATTTATTGTCTGGAGTAAAGTTTCATTGCCAGTTATAAACATGATCTGCTCCTGTATTATTCCTGATCTGCCTGCTGTCCCAGAAGGTGATGAATGGGTGGAGGAGGATTATAATAAATGCAATTCTTGTCTTCATTTTGCCCTTCTGAGATGTGGCTTAACACATTTCTGTCTGCCAGTAAGTTTCAGGACTGGAAATGTTAATAAACTGGACATTTTTTATAGTAATAAATGTAATGTAAGTTCAGTTAGAGTATAATACTTGAGAACTTCCCGTATTTATAGGTAGAATCAACCTCAACCACTATTAAGATCACATTATTCCTATAAGTCTTGATCACCACATCTGAATGCATTTTATACTTTGAATATGTTGTGCTGAATTCTCTTCAAGTTGGTAGAACTTGAGGATACTACTGTGGAAACTAGAAGAATGGACTGTTTTGCTTTCAGGATAGTTTTTAAAAATCAAACTAAGGATGCAGTTTCTGAGGCTGAATAGTTCCTCCTCCCCTGCTGAGGCACAAAAGTGCAAGTTGCATTTTGATTAATTTTTCTTAGTTGTCATAGTGAGCAGTAGAAAGACTCAAAGTGAGTGTGATGTGCACACGTTACCCCGCTTTTCTGCTTCAGTGCCCCTGCACGTGAGACGATGCGTGCACACACATGCCACTAATAACGAGTTCATTCTTGCTCGCATACAGCCAAGAGAGGCTGGCGGCCACTGTGGTCCTAGGCGCAGTGGAAACTGGCGGCCTTCCTTCCCCTCCTATAAACAACAGCCTGACGTCATGCCAAGCAGCAGTGATAGTGGAGCCACTTCACATACTCTCAGTTGGCAGAACTGTGGAAGGTCTGGCTTTGATCACCTTCCATTACACTTGAGGAAATGCAGTGCAGAGAAATTTGTTACTGTTACAAATATTGGGGTAGTCCTTTAAAGCTCATTTTAAAATACAGTACTTCAAATTTTCATATTTAAACTTAGCAACAAACCTGCATGACGGTTGTTCTTTTTCAGAAATATCCTAAGCCAAGTCTAGGGGATGAAAAGTTTTTTGGTTGTGGAGTGTCTGAAATTCAGGTTTTCCAAGCCCTGTCTTGTCTCTCTTCTCACAATGTTTAATAAGTTCTTTAGAACAGTAATTGTTAATTGTTCTGTTCTGTTACTTCCTCTCCCATCTAAACTGTGTGGGATGATGATTTATGAGTTTTTTTCCCAGTCAAGACATCTGTGCATTAAAATCAGATACAGTCCTGCTGCATTTGGGAGCTTGCAGACAATGAGATACTCCCCGCCCCATCCTCCTAGAGTGTTCTGAGACAGCCTGAGTCTATACTCAGCAGCTTAATTGAGGAGATTTATTACCAAGACAATCCTGTTGTTCATTTGACCTCTGAGAGCCACATGAAATTGAGTGAATGAATGTCTATAATTTTTTTTTGTGTGTGTGTTGTTAACTGCAGAAGACAAAACCAACAAGAAAGGACTGTTCCATTCACTAGAAATCAGAATTCTGTTAGGGGAGCAAGATCCCTGTTAAAATATAAATGTGTGTTATAAACATTGTCTTTCTCCTGTGCCCACTTTTGGTTTATTTTCACTCAGTTACAAAAGTGGAAAAGGAATTACCTTGTGTGGCTTGTATAACCATGTATGGCTTGTGAGTATCTTGGTTTGTAGGCAGCTCCTGGTTTTCTCTTTTTGTCTCCAAGTTTTTCAAGGTAATGCCAGGAAGAAGGGCCTAGGAGTTGACCTCAGTGTAGAACTCTCACGTGCATGCTTGACGGCTGGGTCTGATCCCCAGTGCTGCAGAAAATGAAAACAAAAGAATCAGCAGCCCTAGTGTATATTTAAGGTGTGAATTATCTACAAAAAATCATGTGGACCTTAATTTCTTAGCCAAAAGACAGCTTACCTGGTTTTGAGACCTGGCAAAATGTTGTGAAATCCTGTATGTTGGCTGGGCACAGTGTCCCACACCTGCAGTGCCAGCCCTTAGGAAGCCAAGGCAAGAGGATTGCAAATTGGAGCCTAGCCCAGGGAATGAGACCTTTTATTTTTATTTTTATTTTTTTTAATTTAATGTATTTGGCACAGGGTCTCACTATTCAGCTTGGACTTGTGGTGATCCTCCTTGTTTTCAGCCTACCCAGTGCTTGGATTACAGGTGTACCCCACTGCGTCACCATCTTGGTGCCTGGCTCAGTGTGCCCCGGGGCGGGGCCAGCATGGCATATGATACTGGGGATCAAACCCTGACTCCTGCACTTGCCTAAGCAGGTGCTTGGTCTGCTGAGCTATCTTGCTATTCCATTAAAAACTTATTGAATGGGCCAGGGCTGGAGGGGTCACACGTACCTCCTATATATACAAGAATCAGATTAAAATACTTCCCCTTTTCTGTTATGTATTTATGCTATAAACCAAATTATTTTGAAAAAAAAAACTTATTGAATAACTTTGAAGAAGCCCCCAAAAGGCCGTTTGTTTTCATTTTATTTTGCTAAATGTAAGTAGTTTTAAAGATGATACTACCAGTTCTTAAATATTAGCAAGCAGAAGGACTAGAGGTGGTGTGCCTACCACCTGCTCAAACAAGGAAAGCAAGCTGCTGTAGTGTCCCCATTTTTCACTTCTTCCTGTGAGTGGCAGAGTACAAGGAGCAAGCAACAGCTGCCAGCCAGTGCCTCTGACTTCGGTTTCCCAGTGAAAGTCTCAAAGTCCAGGGCGGTGCACTTGTGCATCGTTTGGCTGGCTGTGCCACTGAGGCACCGGTGCAGTGCATGAGCACAGGAGTGCAGCGCAGTGCGGAGGGCCGCCCTGGGCCTGCTGCTTCCCTTCCCCCGGGACCGTGCTCCTTGCTTCAGGGAAAGGCAGAGGGAGAGCCACCCCAGCTAGCTTTAAAGATTTTTTTTTTTTTTAATAAAAGGATTCCTAACCTTTCCTTTCTTTTCTTTTCTTTTCCTTTCCTTTCCTTTC
>PVJA010005605.1:0-44783 GCA_004027025.1 Myocastor coypus
CTCAAAAAGACAAAAAAAAAAAAAAAGAAAAAGAAATTACAGTGTGACAGTTCCAAAGCACGTTAGTAGTACATTCCCAATAATTGATACAATGAATATTGTTGTCCTCATTGTAGTTATACAGGACACAGGGTGTAGACATGATAAATTTTCTAATGGCTATTGGTACAATAGATTTCTTCTCTTTGATCTAAGAGAAGGTAGTTGTATACGTAGTCAAATGTTCCATAATTAGCCGGGCGTGGTGGCGCACGCCTGTAATCCCAGCATTCGGGAGGCTGAGGTAGGAGGATCGGTGCGAGTTCGAGACCAGCCTGGGCTACGGAAGTGAGGTCAAGGCCAGCCTGAACTGCATAGCAAGACCCTGTCTCAAAAAGACAAAAAAAAAAAAAAAAAGTTCCATAATTGCAGCATGGTACTGGCGAAACAGGCAATGTCAGAAGCTGTTGATTTGAGCCTTTTACAGCTCAGCATACTAAACTACCCTTAAGTTTTATGTGTCGTGTTTAAGCTTTTCTGCTGGGTGGTTAAGGGCAAGTTAAAGCAAGACCTGTATAAAAAAACATGTATTTTTTGTATCTCTCAAGGTCAGTCAAATCCCCTCATCTACTTGTGATCATCTCTTTCATGCCTGCTTCGTCCATGAAAACCTGAGTCTCTCAGCACCAGTGTTCTACATGGCCTGCCAGAGAACTGGCTGTCTATAAACAAACCAGGGTTTTGTTATTGCTCTAATATTTAAATTAGGTCATCACTGATTGGCTATTGTTTAAGCACTCACGGTGTGTCCAGCAAGTTATTTGCCTTCTTTTCAATTGCTGTGTTTATAATTCTTATAATTTGGTTTGTTTGGGTTTTTAATTTTTTTTAACTTTAAAAAATTTTTTTTAATTCTGTTCATTTGAACAAGAAAAATGAATATTCAATTAGTGGTCAAAAACTGTTTCCAAATTCACTTTCCATTTAAGGATTAGTTTCCAAGTAGAAACAGCTTTGGGTTATAGAAGCTTAAATCCTGTCTCATTTTATTTTGTCTGTTTTTATGAGATCCTAAGGAAAGGAAAAAAAAAAATCAGAGGACTAGGAAGGACTTCCTTGTTCCCAGGGCTTGCATTCCTGTGCAGGAGAGGGAAAAGAGAAGAGCCAGAAAGGAGAGGCCACGGTCCCTTGAATCTTGAAGGATAAAGCAGCTTCATAAGTCAGACGTAAGGATTCATTTGTAGAAAAGACTAATGATACCAACGAAGTACACAAGGTGAATATAATTTGGAGTATATGAGATTTTGTTTTTAAAGATTCTCTTCTTGAGGAAGTTGGAAAATTTGAAGATAGACTAGGATGGTAGATGGCACTATTTTTTGTTTTGCTTTGGTTTTGGTTTTGGTTTATTTTGGTTTTGCGGAACTGGGGATAGAACTCAGGACCTTGCACTTGCCAGGCAGGCACTTATGCCCCTGTGCTATCTCCCCAGTCCCCTAGACAGCATTGTTAATATGATTTTTGCATGTAGTCCGTATCATATTCCTGCAAGATACATGCTAAAATATTTAGCAGTGAAATGGTTACTTCCAAATGTTATGGCCAAATAATCATGCAGGCATACAAACCCATAGCCACACACACCTAGACACACACATACATAGTTTATTCCTAGAGAGAGGGGATAAAAACAAATACAGTCAAAAAAAAAAAAAAAAAACAAATACAGTCACTCTTCTTCCCCTAAATTTAACTGCTGCTAGGCAAATATAGTACAATTGCTAGAGACAGCGAGGTAGCATGGATGAACCAGATTGATTGATTGATTGATTGACTGATTGATTGATCGACTGATCAAGAAACAAGGTCTCACTGTGTACTTTAGGCTGGCTTTAAATTCACAGTTGTCTTAGTTACTTCTTACTCATTGCTGGGACAAATTCCTGACACTCAAAATGAAGGAAAGAAAGGTTTATTTAGTTCACAATTACTGGAGGTTTCAGTCCATTCTCAGCTGGATCCAAGGCTAAGTGGCACAGGGCAGAGAGCAGCAGTTCATGGCAGCAGAACAGCAACAAAATGGTGACAGAGGCAGCCAGCCAAGCAGGGCAGCAGAGAGCAACAGCTCTAGTCTGTCTCTCTGTCTCTCTTTATATCCCTATCAGGCTCTCTGCCTTAGGATATCCGCCCTAGACCACACCCATAGTCCCAGCCCTACTCAGACCGATAAGCCCTTCAGGACTAAAATACATAATCCCAGTGACTCATGAGTCAAGTCTCAATCTATAGAAGTCCCTGCCCAATGTGACTACATGAGGCTTTGGGGGGACAACTAGACATAAACCATAACAACAGGGTAACCCATGCTAGCCTTGAACTCATGGAAGTCCTCCTGCCTCAGGCTTCCAAGTGCTAGAATTACTGGCATGTACCACCACACTCAGCAAACAGATTTTAGAATCAGGCAGATCTGCTCTCAAATTTCATTTGTCACTAACTCCCTGGTGACTTTCAAAAAGTTCCTTAGTTTTCATGCAACTCAATTTGCTTACCTTTAAACAGGAGTAATAATACCCATGTCATAGGTCACTGTCAGGATTAAATGAGATATGGCCCATAAATAACTTATATAAATGATGTGGGCTGGCAATAAACCCAAGGTACATAGCAGTCTGCCTCCCCAGTGGGAAGGAGCAGAGGCCTGTCTTCTCAATGCATGGCCATCCTCTTGGACCTCAGAACAGGTCCACCTTTGGGCTGCCTCTTAGCTGTACAAGAAGGAACTGACCACTGTCCCTACAGCTCTTGATAGGAAAGCAAAGTGGAATCCAAAAGAGGCCAAGCATCATCACACAGAAGGAGAGGTACTTACTGGTCGTGTGGGCAGGCTCAGCACGCCAGCCTCCCAGTGACTAAGCTGGTGAGCCCTGGGTCTATGGTCTCAGTGTCACTGTCTCGGTCAGACTCTTCAGCCATGTTCTCAGAACTCTTAAGACCAAGCTCTATGTAAGCTGCTCCTTCCAGCCCTATTCTTCTGAAGTGTATTTCCCCCTTCCCACTGCCCCTTTTTCTGCTCTTTTCCAGCAGTCTTCGTATGAAAAAGCAGAGCCACGTCAGTGTGCCGGCTGCCTTCGCTCCAGCCCTGATTTGGCCTGTGTGCCAGCTTCATGACCATGACAGCACCCTGCCTTCCTTCCTCATGGCACTGCTGTGCAAAGTTGTTTCAACTCACTGCCATTGCCAAAAACAGCATAGTCTCTGAGACAGTAGCTGACTAGGTCTGGTTTCACATGTGCATTCAACTTGCCTAGGCCCAGGTTAGCCCAGAGACAGCTCTGTGATGCTTTCTGAAGAAGTTTGCTCTTTTAGGAAGACACATTTAATTTCAGGAGGGAAAATTTGTCAATCAAAAATGAGAAATCGGATTCTTGAAATTCATAAGGACCCAGATGGAGAATTGAGATTTCTGACCAAGTAGTCGCTGTTGCCTTTGTAAGTAAGGAGTGTTCCTCTCACTGCCAGGACCTGGCGAGGCCAGGAAGCATGGCGGCATGTGTGGAGCTCCTACTTTGCATGGAAGGGCTGAGAAATAGAAGCAACCAATGAAAATCCAGCTTCCAAAAAGCTTGCTTTGTAAGCTATACTGTATCCACTGGGCACAGTGAAGGTGAGGTACAGAAAGACTGGGGACAAGGTTAGCCTCCTCCTAGACCCACTATCCTTCTGGAATCTGAGCACCTGAGTCTCAGCTAGGTGCCTCCTGTGTTCTAGGAGTCCAGTGGTCTGAGAACAGCTGGGGCGGAACCAAGTTGCTCACCCCGTGTCAGGCACCTGGCAGCTGTAGAAACAGGTCTTCATCTCACTTGAGGGACCACCACCAGCAGGCATGCACCAGGTCAGCCCCTGTCATCTGCTCAGGTACCCCATGAAAGTCTTAGGTTCTATCCCTTGGCATAAAAGGGAGGATGGAGACTTCCTGGGGTGTAGGCCTCAGAAGCAGTAGTGACATTCAAAGCCTGTAATGAGTGAGTCCTTGCAGCTCTACTGACAACACCAATTTCCTCTGGGTCTACAGCAGCCTGGCAGGTGGCCGAGGGTCCCAGGAAGCTGGACTACAAGAAAGGCATGGCTCCTGGTTTCCTTCCAGACCTCAGGCCCTCCTTAATGCTTCGGGGCCTCCGATGGAACCACAATAAGTAAAGCTAGTACATGCACCTGGTGGAGACTGTACCAAGCCCACCATCAGCGACATGTGTAGCTGGGTACTTTCCCAGTGTGTGTGAAGGAGTAGAATACAGTATGAAACTAGGCTCGTGCAGGAGTTAGTATAGGCAGTGTCAGGTTCAGCAAAACTGGAACAGGGCCTGCTGTAGGAGTCTCCATTAGTTCAGATATTCAGTTATTATCCTAAGAAGAGAAAATAGATCACTACCAAACAGATACTTGTGAAACTCAAAGAGAACTATTATCATATACTGGCTTCCAGTCTGGTGTGACCCAGCAATCAAGCTATGCCAGTCAGGCTCATTGTTTCTGCCGTGCTTGGTTGGCTCTGCCGCTTCCGGTACCATTCTATGGAAGTTTCCCTGTCTGAGTAGCAAGGTGAGTGCAGTAATTACAGATCACACCCTTCTCGGTGCAAGATCAGCAGTCATTTGGAGGTGCCTTCCACACAGATATGGGCTTTTCGTACTAAACCAGTCACTGTGTCCAAAGGATGGCCGTGCTATGGATAGAAATGCATCTGAAGCACGTACCTAACAGACAAGTGTAATTCCTGGGAAGGAAACCAGGCAGCTCTTATAGTAAGAAGAGTAGTCCAGGTGTGGTAGCGCGAGCCTGTAATCCCAGCGCTAGAGAGGCAGAAATCAGGAGGATCACTATGAGCTGCATAGTGAGACCCTGCAACAGAGGTGGGGGGGGGGAATAGATCACCATACTGAGGCCAAACAGGAAACATTGTCCCAGCCTCTTGTCCTGTTGTCCAATAGCAGAGAAAGATCAATACCTCGAGCTATGGAATCATCAGATCCGGAGCGTGCAGGGCAGATGTCATCTGGGGCACTAGACAGAGATGGGTCAGAAGACGAAGGGCAGGTCAGTGCACAGGAGACCAGGAGGTAGGAGCCAGGGGCTCTAGGCAAAAGGAACAGAGACAGTTGTCCACAGCTCTCTGCAGTGACTTCTTGGAGAGCAGCAGGATCAGCTGCAGTCAGGGGCCAGGTGTGGAGAGGTGGAGGAGCCAAGAATCTGGGTCTTGCCAGACATGGTGGCACACGCCTGTAATCCCAGCACTCGGGAGGCTGAGGCAGGAGGATCAGTGCAAGTTCGAGACCAGCCTGGACTACAAAAGTGAGCTCAAGGCCAGCCAGAACTACATAGTGAGACCCTGTCTCAAAAAGACAAAGAAAAGAATCCAGGTCTTCTGTTCAGCCAGTAATCAGTGATGCTCTTCTGAGCCACCTCCATGAAAATAGGGATGACAGTGACCCAGTCCCTGACTTCTGGGAGCCCAAATTGAACCACAGTAGCTAGTGGTCATTTTAATCTATCTGGTTGTTCTAAAAAAACCTATGCAATCCAGCTGTGGGGCACCCTGAGATCCCCATCTGCCCTTTCATTTGTCTTTAACTGCAGCCAGTTCAGCCCTCAGGAGCACTTCCCTGCCAGCAGCCTTAGGAAGTGCCCATCACCTCACTGGGGACTTGCCGGCCAGCACTGCAACATCAGCACAGAGTGGTCACACCCTTACTCTGTCTGCTTCAGGGCTAGGCAGAGTGCTTATTTCACTACACTGGGTAGGAGCCATTTCTTCAGGCTGTGTCCCAGATGCATGGGGAAAGTTCCAAACTCAGGAGGCTAAACATGGCAGCTCTTCTGAGTTGTCCTAGGATGGGATAGCAGATGACTTTCTGCCAAGTCCCAGATTTCCCTGTCCCTGGACCAGGCCGTCTCTGCTTGCCTTTTCCAGCTGATCACAGGGAAGAATTGTCACCTTTAGATCATTCCTTTCAGGCATGAAGGTACACACCTGTAATCTTAGCACTCCGGGGAAGGCTGAGGCAGGAGGATCTCCGTGAGTTCAAGGCCAGCTTGAACTGCATCGTGAGACCCAGTCCAGAAAGAAAAGGAAACTGTGCCTTTCCCCAAAGTGAGTTCTCCAAAGAAGTCTAGCCAGAATACACAAAAAGGAATAGAAATTACACTGGCTAGCTGCAGCATGGCTGATGGAAACAGAGTCTAGCACAGAAGGAGGGCCAAGCTGGGCTTTGTACCCAGAGCTGGCGCCCTTCCCAGGCACTGGCCTGCCTCTGCTTGCCTCCGTGGGAGCCGTGGGATCAAGCTGTGCTCTGCCATGGTCTCTAGCACCCTTCTTGTTTTGACATCTCCCAGTGCCCATTTCTACCCTGATCCTGTTGCATGAGCTTCAGCTACTGGAGTGGCTTACGCTGCCCAGAGACTCCCTAGATCTGCACCCACTTCCCAGCCTGCACCAGTACATCAGGCTTTGTGTCTCCTCTTCTGGCCTGTGAGATAGGACTCAGAGGGTATCAGTACATACAACATAGGCAGCCCCTCAGACCTCGAGAGTGTAAGCATCCCTCTGGGATACCCCTGTCTCCCCCAGGTTACTAATGTGTCTGTAGGATCAGCACATTCCAGGCTTCGGGGCCCTGCCACCTCCCAGCCCACCCTGACCACAGTAGGCTTTGGGATCACAGGTCCTTGCCATCATCTACTTTTGGCCAGTTCCTGCTCACTTTCCAAGACTATAGATATGAGGTGCCCAACATCGGGCAGTCTTTTTCTCTAGTGCCCCCTCCCTATGTTATATTTATTCACTGGCTCTTTTATGGGCACTTGCTCTAGGCCAGACTTCAGGCTAGATGCAGGAAGATTCTGAGATGAATCAGCTTCCCCTCTCTCTGCCCCCAGGAATGTCATTCATCTTCTGTCCCACCTAAATCCCACCACCTCTCCCAGTGCCACTGCCCTGGCTGTGTCCCCTGCCCCTGACTTCACCATGCCTGCACTTCTTTGCTGTGCTGTGCTAGCACCAACCCTGTCGGCTGCTTGCTGGTAATGCATTTATGCGCAGTCTCCAGCCAGAGGCACTGCTGGCTTCATCTCACTATCCCTGGCACCTCACAGGGCCTGGCACAAACAAGCTGCCCAGTGGGAGTTTGGGGAATGACCAAATGGTGAGTGAGTGAGTAAGTAAATGCCTAAAAGGAAGCAAATCGGGGAGGAGATGTGGGCAGGTTGACTCACACCTGTGCCCTTGAGCAGCTGATCCATTCAGCAGAGCAGAAGCTAAAATTAAAGAAGAGGGGGGGCGCTCATTCCACAGTGCCTGTACCTGCTTTAAAATCCGGCACGCAGAGCAGTGTTGTGAGTGACAGGCCTCCTGAGTCCCAAGACCATCCGTGTTCAGCAGTGTGACAGCGGGGCCTCTTTGCTGGGAGACCAACCAGAACCTAAAAACAGCATTGCTTTTAAGGTCTGTGCTGGAGCCGCTCCATATCTAGCTCCCCGCCAAGGAGATATTGAGCCCAGCAGAACAAGAGCAGAAAATCTGATTCAGCGAGACCAGAGGAGGCATTTTCTCAGATTAGAATTTTCTGTGCCAAAGGTGGGGAGTTTATCACAGTAGGGAAGGGGAAATAAAACATAAAATATTGAAAATAAATTATATCCCACAAGCAAAATCCTCCGAGAGAATCAGCTTGGTGTCCAGGCTGCACAGGAAGTCCCTGCCCTGGGGCCACGGGAGTGTGTGTGCGCACATGCAGGCCTGTGTGTGGGGAGCTGCTGCTGCGTAGCCCCCATCAATCCCTAATGTCAGGGGCCAGGGAGATAGCACCGTGGCACAAGTGCCTGCCTGGCAAATGCAAGGTCATAAGTTTGAAACCCGATCCCGCAAAAAAAAAAAAAAAAAATCCCTAATGTCAGAACTAAGCACTGCCTATAGCCTGCGTAAATTTTTTTTTTTTTGTCTTTTTAAGACAGGGTCTCACTATGCAGTTGAGGCTGGTCCTGAGCTCACTTTTGTAGCCCAGGCTGGTCTCGAACTCGCATCAATCCTCCTGCCTCAGCCTCCCGAGTGCTGGGATTACAGGCGTGCGCCACCACTCCTGGCAACCTGCGTAAATTATTAACCCACCCATGCCATAGGGAAGGGGTGAGCAGGACCAGCTAAGAAAAGAGGGACAAGAGCAGGTCAGTATTGTAAGGGCTTTCACTGTGATGTGGGCCTTCTTTGTCAGAACCAGGCCCCTCCGCAAGCATTGTCTTGCTTGACCTTTCTAGCAGCCCTATTAAACCAATGCAGTCATTGTTATCCCAGGAGAGCTGAGGCTCAGAGAGGTTAAGCAGCTTGCCCAAGTCGCACAGTAAGAGGCAGAGCAAAAATTCAAACCCAGGCCCATCTACTGCTCCAGCCCAGTCCTTCCCTACCTCCTCATCAAGTTCTCTTCACTAGTTCTACCTACTTCCTCAAGCACTCCGCGGGGGCCACCAGTGTCACTGCCCAGCCATGTGAGTTAGGATGACTGCAGAGAGCAAGGTCACTTGGTCCTGCTTCTCTCTCACTCCTAGGAGTCCTGGCTCCTGCCAGGACCTGCAACTTTGCTTTATCCCCAGGATGAATCTAACTAAGCTCCAGATACTATAGCAGGCATAAAAACACAATGGTGCTGCCTTTCTAGATGCCTGCTGTGTGCCCAACACTGTACTCTGAGCTCACATTTTGTGCCATCCTCTTCCAAACACTGCTGCAGCAAGGATCGCTGTCACCCCATTTTCAACAGGGGTGGGGCCATACCTGACCCCTGATTATTATAGTGAATTCAGACAAGCACTTCTGCTTCCGCCTTACCGTCCTGGGTAGATCTTGGGACAGCACAGTAATGACAGCAGCTGCCTGGCTATGCACCAGTCCCCTGCATACTTAGCTGAGGTTGCATTGACCATGTCCCTAGTTGGGGACTTTTTTGACTGGTTAGTTTTAGTGTCAGTCTGCATAGTCCATGTCTTCTCTACTACTGTGTTACATTTTGTATATATGCAAAGAATTTTTCAATGCAATATAACAAAGTATGGGTAGAGGATATGCAAAAGGGACTAAAACTACTCCAAAAAGGATAATGAATATATCCCACTTTTGACACAAGTATCATGAGGGAAACCCATTGCCCAGAAGCAATTTAAACTATTCCTAGAGCACTGCTATCCATCAGCCACAAGGTTCCGTGATCACAGATGTTTCTGGCCCTTCTTGAGATGGCCAGGTCCCAGACCTCCACTAAGTGAAGTTCTGTTCACATATTCTAGAGGGATTAGCAGTGAGTGGCTCCTTGGGCAGCAAGTTGGACTTTGGCACGATGGGGCCTTGAAAGGCCTGGTAAAGGGAGCGGTCAGCAGGAGGCTAGAGGCTGTCTCTCAAGTGTGAGGACTTCTCTGTCACCAGAGACAGGAAAGGAAGGAAGAAAGGACAGCATATGCTCAGGGCTGTCCACCAAACACTTACCAATTCATTCCCCTGCCCATCGTGACCACACAAACTCTTCTTTCCCTACGTTCCTCTCATCTTGTGATTAGAAATCCTGAATCTTTGGTCAAACATGGAGACCTACACCTATAATCCCAGCTACTTGGGAGGTTAAGGTAGGGGAGTCCCAAGTTCAAGGCCAGCCTAGGCAGTTAGGAGTGAGAAAGAAGCAGAACCAAGTGACCTTGTCTCCAAATAAAAAGGGCTAGGGATATTGCCTGCCATGTGCAAGGCCCTCGGTTCTGTCCTCGGTACTACAAAAGAGAACTTCAGAAGCTTTGGCCTTCCTTTGTAGGAAGTTATTCTCTTATGGCCTCATGAATTCCTTTCTTCACTCCTGCAACTCAGTAGGACATGCCAGATGCCAAGGCCCCAGAGTCACAGAGCTGAGAGGTTTGCTACCTTCATGGTCCTTGGGTCTGGGAGAGATGACTGAAAGCTACGTGGAAGGTGAAATGCCAATAGACACAGATGTACTGGTCCAAGCAGGGCGCTGAAGGTGCCTGGGGGAGACCAGACCAGGCCCTCAGAGGATATGACCTTGCAGCTTGATCTTTTTTTTTTTTTTTTTTTTTTTAATAATTTTTATTTTATTTTTTTTTAATATTTTCTTGTTTCAGACCTTTTGTTTGTTTATTTATTTATTTTTATGGCTGGCTCAGCCTGCCCTCAGGGCGGGGCTGGCACAGCATGTGGTGCTGGGGATTGAACCGCGGTCCCTGCAGCCACCCAAGCTTTTCTAAGCAGGCGCTTTAGACCACTGAGCCATCCTGCCAGGCCCCCTTGCAGCTAGATCTTTTCTTTTTTTGGGGGGGGGGGGAACGGGGTTCGAACTCACGACCTTGCACTTGCCCAGCAGGCACTTGTGCCTCGGAGCTATCTCCCCAGCCCTGCAGCTAGATCTTGAAGACAGGTTGTCCGTCAAGTAAAGCATAGCTTGAGTGACTTTTCACTTCTTTTTCATGAAAAACGGGGCTGGGGTGAAGAGGAGAAGCCAGGAGAGTCAAGAGCCCAGCTGCAGAAGTAGGCAGTGACTAGGCCTAGCAGGAGCTTGAATCATACGTGTGGGTAGCTGGGAGTCAGAGAGGTTGTATTTAGGGAATAACCACTAGGAACAATTATTCTGGAGTGCCGTGGGGAGGAGTGAAAGCAGGGAAGACAGGGAGGCCTCTGATGATGCCATTAACCTTCCATATAAGAACAGGGGGAGCCTGACTGAGGACACCGCATTAGAGGCTGAAGACGAGGGGCAGGTAGGAGCTCAAAGACAGGGCTGAGTGGGAGCTTGGCGTGGAATGGCATAGAAGTGGGCACTGCCCGCATCTCTCCTTATGTGGCCAGCACACTCTGCAGAGGTCTGAAGTGCAGCCATGATGGGGAGAGGGTGTCCTCTGGGCTGTGCAGAGTCCATGGATGTCCCTCTACAGCCCACAGCAGTAGGCAGAAGGACAAAAGTGGCCTGCTTGGGAGAAATGGGGTCCTGCTTCCTTCACCTGCAGTGCCCTGCATTTCCCCAGATGTCTGTCATCAGCTACCTGTCCCATGTGCTTTCTGGATCCTATGAGTGCCAGGATCTCTGTAGCTTGCTTCACCCATGCCCTGCCCGCAGCAGTCCTAGGGTGTGGACTATTATGGTTCCCACTCCCCAGATTGCCAGTGTTTCACTGCCCCAGGTCATTTCAGCCAAGGATGATGTGTAGTTATGCCGAACCAACTTTATAGGCAGCCTTTTAAATGCGGACCTGTGCCCGTGATAGGTGGAAAACATCCAGTTGTTTAGCCAGCAGCCCACAAGAACCATGCACAGGTGGCTTGTTAGGCCTTTTATGCCAAGGATCCCATAAATAAATAGCAGTGTGTCTTGGTGCACTGGGGCTGGAGTAAGGAAATAAGAAGCACTGTATAAATAATACATATTTATAAAATAAATATATCAATACATTAGTGTGTGCAGCCCTAACCAGATCACCTACTTTAACAATCAGGGAAAGCGCCAAGGATCTGCCAAGTGATTGGCTTCCATCTATCCGTGTGCATCAGCACTAGAAATGACCACCAAAGGGAGGGGGTCCTCCTGCACACTGACCTTCAGGCCTTCGATCAGGGCAAATGGTGAGATTGCAGGTGGGCACCCTGACACACAGCTTTTCTGCCAAGGTGTGACACCTACTGTGGCCGTGTGTTCCTGCAGATGTCTTCAGTCTGCCGCCAAGCAGAAGGCTGATTAGCACCAAGTTGCAGGACGTAATGGGTTTGCGCTACAGGAAGATGGTTGGCTGCAGGGAACGGGCTTTTCTAATTATGCAGATATACACTGGCTTGCAAAGGGCCTGGTGAGTTTACTTTCTTAAGTGACTCTTCCCAGAGCCATGTAACTTCTGGGTGTTCACCCTGAAGGCAGGGCTGAGTTTTCAGAAAGTCCATTTCCCATCTCAGCCACCCCTTTTTGAGCTCTGAACCCCAGTGGGCATCAGGCTCAGGCATCTGGAGCTCTGAAGAAGCCGCTGACAGGATAGCCGCTGGATTGGGCACCCCTCCCCTCGGTTGTAATGGCACAATGCTGGATTTCAGTATTTTAAATGAAAAATATATGCAGTTAGCTGTGCGCTGACAATGTCCTTGAGGATTTGACAGTGAGATTTTCCAGCAGTTGGTCTTCGTTAGGATCCTGGCGGTGTTTAATAAGGCAGTCGAACTGCTGGCACCTTGGGTTCCTGTTTGTTCTCCAAGGGCTCAGGGGCTGCTGCGGTAAGCACATCGACCAGAGCTGATCATTACAAGGGCGTACGCCACCATGAATAAAAATGTCACACGTTTTCCCATCTCACAGCGGTACAAAATGTCAGTCCTGTCAAACACACATTGCAGGGAGCTGTGTGCAGTCCGTACAAATTGGAGAGCTGCATATTCCCCCAGCCTTCTGATATTCTTCATTTGAAGCTGAAGAAAAACAGTTGTTAACCTATTAGCTAGGATTTTAAACTCTGCTGAGGCGCTGGATGGTAGACTTTGACACAGATAGAAATGTATTCCAGGGTCCAGGAATTTTAAACCAGGTTCTCCATCCATTTGTTCCATGGGAAGAAAAAAACACCACCCCTCTGTCTAGCGAAGCTGTCTTTCTTTAACAGACACACTGGGGAAATTTTGGGATATTTCACATCTAAGCTTCATATTGCTTCCACGTTTGTATTCCACTGAAAAACTCTCTTGCTTTGGGGGATGGCCCTGGGCTCAGCCTGTTAGGCTGGGATATTTCTGGGTTGAGTTGTTCCTGATCACAGACGAGCCAGGAATGTTTCCAGTCTTGTGGACAGATGTCACCAGTCTTATGTCCCAAATGATGGTGACAGTGACTGGTTAGCCAGACATTATATGTGTGCATGGTGAAGGCCTGGCTCAAAATTTGATGCTGGTTTCCCTGTCTTGACCAGGCAGGTACTTTGCACTTGTTGCGTGTCTGACCCTGTACCAGGAGCCAGGTGCCCATATGAACCCTGGAGGACTATTCTTCTCAGGGGAGTGAAGAGGGAGGAGTACCCCACTCTTTGGAGTGGGAAGAGAGGGGACAGTTCTCAGGGAGGCGAGTGCAGCCTTGAGGGATGAGCAGCAGTCCATCAGGTGGGCAGCTGAGGAAGTGGTTTGTGGCACCGGCGTGGGAACCGCAAAGCACAGAGGCATGCGTGATGCAGAGCATGTGCTCTGCAGGCTGGAGAGCGGAGTCTGCTCATAATGAAATGGGAGGTGAGACTCATGGGGGCAAGGCCTGGGTCTTGTGCAGCCTTCCGTGAATACCAAAGTGACCATGTCCCCTGGACTGTAGTTAGCAGCGAAAGTGGTCAGAACTGCCTGGCCTGAGAGGAGTCACTAGACTCCCTGTCCAGAGGATACAGAACGTTCTTCTCTGTACCACTGCAAAATCAGAAGGCTTTTCGTTTCATTAGCTGGGAGCATACTGTTTGGGGTGGACATGATTGCAGAGAAATGATAAATTAGTCTTGGTTTTGCTGAGCTGGCCCTGGCCCTTACTGTACTGAGCAACTCCTCACTGAGTAGGGGCATGGGCCTGGTGCACAGCAGGCAGCTGCAAAACCAGACCTCCCCATGTGCTCAGAAGAGACCTACCAGGATAGAAAGGTCTGAGGGTGGCAGAGGGACAGCCAGGCAGGAGGGAGAAGAGCACCCTTGGGCCCAAGGGAATGTGGCTACCTTTGCCTGCTGCTATCACTGTGTGCCAGTCTCATGGGAGGACATAGACTCATGGACACTTGAGCTCAAATTGTGACTGTGCCACCCATTATCTGTGGGGCTTGGTCTAGGCAGTCACTGACCCACACAGCTGCACTTTCTGTGTCTGTCAAATGAGACTCTCCTATCATAGAGTATTGAGATTGTGGGGCCTTACACATAGAGCTCATAGCATGGCCTGGACACATAGAAAATGCCAAGAGATGGTGGCCTTTGATGGAGTGAGAGAGGGACCAGCTTTGCCAAGATCTAAAAGCCATCCTTTAACCTCCATACGCGTCCCCACTCCCTGAGAATGTCACCCCAGCACCCTTGTTGGCATCCCAGATGGCCATCCCAGTGTAGGTAGCAGCAGTGTGCCTGCCTCCTGCTTCTGTCTGAGTAAAGAATGGCACACGTCGGCAAAGCTCCCTACCCCTGCCCAGCCACTGGGAGCATCTGGTACCCGACCTCCAGCCGCCAATGGGATGCCACCTATTCAGACTGTGCACCTGCACTGCCTAAAAACAAAGGGCTCCCCTCCCCCTCCCTACTGTTGGCCAACCTCCCTCCCCCACTACTGTCCCCCAAGCGGCCAGGGTCACCCAGCCGCCACGCAGCCTTCTCTCCCAGCTGCCTGGCTGCTTTTGTTCAGCATGTGAACTTCCCCGTCAGCCAAGCTCCTTGCACGGGAAGTAATCAGGGATCTTGACAAGGCTTCAAACCACAAATGCCACTACAAATTAACCAGCACCACTACAAAATACTACTCCTGTCAACATCGGGGAAGAATGCACTGCTCTTCAGGACCAGTCTGAGACGGCTTTCAGCTCGGCACTCATACACGGGCTCAAAGAGGATGCCGGGCCCAGCTGGAGAGAACGGCTTCACAAGCGCCTTGTGGAGTGTGGGTAAGCAAGCCCTGATCCTGAGCATGCCCTCTCCAGGGGCCACTCCCCAGGCCCTGTGGCAGGTGCTCCCCTTTTCTTCCCAGGCCACCTTCCATGCTGAACACCCCTCAGCCCCTTTGCAGGTGGCCCCTCCAGACAGCAGGCTGTGGAGCACACATGTCTGGCAGCCGAAGGCCAGCCAAGCAGCACTAGCGATCTCACTGTGCAGTGCAAATGTGAGCAGGACCTTCAGCTTCTCTATCTAGAACAAGATCACAAAAGAGCCTCTATCACCAGCACAGCTGCACTGTTCTGAACTCAACCTTGTCCATCAGGAGAGCTCCAGCACGTGGACTCCCTCCCTTTTCTTCTCTTCAAAGAAGCCTCTTTGTGGCCCTGGGTGAGTGGACACCCATCCAGTGGACAGCTTTTCCTGTGGAGCACCTTATCTGACCATCCCAGCAGAGGAGGGTTTGTTACATCTGTAGATACTTCAAGGCCAAGGGTCAAAGAGCGTACCCAACTGAGCAGCTCCGGCCCAGGGCATGTGCCATGTGACCCTGGGGCCTGGTCTGTTCCAGTTGCCCTTACTTGAATTCTGAAGTGGACGCAAACATTTGGTCCTCCCTGACAAGCAAGATCAGTTTGGTCGAGGCTGGAGGAAGAGGACTGGAAATAATGACAAGAGTTGAGGGACAAGTGAGAGCCATGCTTGAGAGAGCTGGTTGGGCATTTCAAAGGAAACACTCCACAAAAATATCACCTCAATGCACTCTCTTTTGGAAACGTATCAAAAGAAGCCCTCTTTTATTTCCATAACTTGCATAATAGCAGATCTCCAGTCCCAAAGAGTGGAGGAGCCTTGCTCCCGGCCCAGAGGCCCTTTGAAAAGCTACCGAAGCTTCGTCTTCCCCACCAACTTGGTCCCTTTCACACACAGGTCACAGCGTTGATGTGGCTACTAGCCAGGAAAATTAACCAGGTGAACTCTTCCCTCATTAAAGGGCGGCAGGGCTTAATTGTGAATTTCCTCTCTCTTGCGCTCGGTTCCATACAGCATCTGCTGATGCCCATCCCCAGAGCAGACCAAGGAATCCCGGATCCCATCCGGCTTCCCCTCGGGGACCCCAGCACCTTCTTTTGAACCAGGTGGAGTTTGGTAGGGAGAGAAGAAATAATTCAGATCTCAATTTAGATGCAAAGAACCAAGATCTCCTTAGGGACTAGCCTTGGAGGCCAGCTGTCTGATGCAACAGCCCCACCGGCCACACGCCACCAGCTCTGGCCTTTGGGAAGGACAGCTACTTACCTGGGAGATTGCTCGGCAGCCCAGGCCACCCCAAGCTAATTGGACTGAGTGGCCTCTGACATCTGTCCTCTCCAGCCCAGTTGGGGTCTAGCCTATCCACGTGATGACATTTCAGCTTCTGTATGATCCACCTTTCCCAGCAGTGAAATGGGGAGGCTGATTTTGACTCCACAGTGATATTGAAGGAGTTGTCCTAGAGGTGTCCTCCATGGGGACTGGAGTAAATCCATGCACCCATTCCTAAATCACTGCTGGTCCCCTGCTCTATCACAGACCTCGCAGGACCCCCACCATCACCCTACCTCAGCTGGCAGGTCACTTCCAAAACTACTGTGCCATCCTCTGACTGTGGCCCTGGCAGTTCTCCTGTCCCCTCACCTGTAGCATGGGGTAGCAGCCCTCATTCCCTGCAGAGGATTCCATGAGCTAGCAAATGTGCCTGGTGGGCAGGAAGTGCCTTGGCTGGGCCCACAATGCAGACAGATGGCTCTCTGGCCCTGGGGATGCTCCCTCCCCTCCCCAGTACACTGTGTGCTGGGCCCCAGTCCCTGCCTGGCAGTTGAGCCTTTCCAGCCCAGCATGGGGTGCCTGCTCATCCATACCACTGAGGTAATTAGGTTGATACTCCACCACGTCTTCCCCTCCTGACCTTTTGGAAACAATGTGTTTTGCTGCATCAACAAATTAACTGCAAATCAGATGCTGTCCTCATAAATGTAGGTTTCATAGCCAATGAGCATATTCACCTGGCCCGCACAGCTGACAGATACAAATGCCGAGGGCCGTGGAGATCCTGGCAAAGGCCAAAGAGTTCCTCTCCTCTCTGGGACCTCCATGTCAGTCACGCTTTTGGGCTTCCCTTCTTATGTTTACATCTCCTGCCAGTCCTGTGGTCAGAGTCGGGAGTATGTAGGCCTGCCCGGCCATGTGGCTGAGAGGACCTGTGTCTGCCAACCTGTCCATCCTCCCACATGTTTTACACACCAGGGGCACCAGGGTCTCTCTTACTGTGTGCCTGAGTCAGTCCTTCCTTTTGAGCTGGGAGAAGACCATATTCTAACCTCACATATAAGGCCTCCTTTTATCTGACCCCACCAGCTCTGCCCGCCTTCGTTTTCCACCCTCACCAGCCTCATCTTCAATGGCTTACTGGAGCACTGTGGTTCCCCTGGACAGATACATATTCTACCTGAACATCTACCACCCCATCCAATAGAAGGGCCCTTCCTCTGTACCTCCATAGACTGTGGCATGCCTGTGTCCCTTCTGTACCACAACCCTTCCGCCTGAATCCTGTTCACTCATGGACCTCAGAACCTGCTACAGAGAAAACACTTTTTCTTTAGTGAACAGGCAAATCATATGTCTCTTTTGGAAAATACTGGAAAGAGATGCTCTAATAAGAAAGGAAGGAAAAGGGCTGAGGATATTACTCAGCGCATTTGCCTAGCAGGCAAGAGGATCTGGGCTCCATCTCTTCCCTCTATCACAAGGATCCCTAATAACAAGAGGCCAAGATTAGGAAAAAGTATGACAGAAAAGATTCCAGGTGATGTTGAAAATTTCAGCTGACAAGATAGCCCAGCAGACTGAGTACCTGCTTGTTTTGGTTCTTGTTACAACTGTGCAACCTCAAACCTCCTTTGCCTGTCTGGGCCTCCTGTTTCCTATGTCTATAATGAAAGTAATCCTTCTCTAACTTGCCTCACCAGGTGATGTGAAGCTCAAAGCACAGGTGCAGAATTGGCTTGAAAGGAAAACATATCATACACAGAAGATAATAGTATTAAAACCCAATATATTTTAGCCAAACCTGGACAGCAGTGCACACCCTTAGAAGCCAAGGCCCTCAGCTCCATAGGACTTTTCTGGAAACATCTGTGAGATAGCATATAAGATTTTTATCCAGTCTGAGACTACTCTGGGAACATCCTATAACTTAGCGCTAATTCCTACTCCTGACGGGTTAATCAAGACTTAAGTTGAATCCTTCACCTATGTGTCAGAGCCAATACTGAACTTGACTAGGAAAAGACAGATCCAGGGCTGGGAAAATAGCTTGATAGTCTAAGCACCTGCCTGGCCAAGGACCTGGGTTCAATCCATGGTACCACATGCCATGACAGCCCCAGAATGGAGTGTGGTGGCATTCATCTGTAATCCCAGCACTGGGGAGGCTGAAACAAGAAGATCACTACAAGTCAAGTCTGAGCTACAGTAGCAAGACCCTGTACTAAATAGGAAGGAAGGAACAAATGAACAAACGAATGAAGGAGAGAGACAGAGAGAGTACACCAGAGCCATGTGTAGTGTGGTGGTACACACCTATAGTCATGGTACTTGTGAGGCTGAGGCAGGATTGTGGTGAGTTCAAGGCCATCATGGACTATATAGTAAGCTCAAGGCCAGAATACATAGCAACACCCTGTCTAGAATGCTCTGCACCTGGAGAAAGATATATGTCCATAATGTTGGTCATATCTCACTAGACCGTGCATTCTTTAAGGACAAGAACTGTATCTTATGCTTCCCTGTATCCCTGGCTCTTAGCTCTCAAGTAGTTGTTCCCTCACCATTCAGGGGAGGAGTCCTTTGTGCTGTTGCTAAGCGTGCTGGAGCTCCAGTCCACTTTGCACTGTTGTGGTGCCTGCATTCACTCAGCCCTGCACACAGCTTCCCAAGCACAGGGTCTACTTTCTGGGTAAGGCCGTACTGGTGAGAATCCATCATGGTCCTTCCATGGCTTCTGTCTTTAGCCATCTTCCATGCAGATTACCAGCACCTACCCCTACAGCCTGTTCTAATTCTCCTCAGAGGACTCAGCTCTCCCCACACCTCTGTCTGTCCCCAGCTGGCGGCTCCTCCTGTGGTAACTTGGTATTTGCCATTAATTGAGTCCACAAGATATGACAAGTACCAAACATTGTTTTGGCTATAAAAGATCAGAATCACGTGGCAAGTGACACAAGTTCTTCTAGCTTACACATTGAATACCAAGCAAACAAACAAGTACTAAGACAAACTTTTCAAAATGCATCAAGTATCAAATTCACTAGTTTAGGACCAGTCAAGTACCAAAGTATGAGTATATCTGGGAAACTGCAGCCACCCTGGCCAAGCAGCCTTGCCATTTCCTCATGGTGCAGAGGCTTTTGGCACTGCCCACTATGCTAACCTCCACGAGTGCCGCAGTATGCCAGCAGCCCTCACCCCTGCAATGGGGGCCCATGCTTGTGTTCATAGTTGAAAGCACTGAAGCTGAAGTTTATCAGAGTCTCCCAGAAGCAAAGCCTATGTGGTGGGACCCAGAGGGCTCTCTACAGAGCCAGTGCTCCAGCACCCAAAACCTAAGACTGCTGCCTGCATGAGATCGCCATTCAGTTCCTTGTGACCCTTTAGGTGCCTGTTTCTCCCCAGCCTCATTGCCTTAAGGCCCACACACTGCATGGCAGGGTACCTGGTAATTAGTGCAAATATCCCCTTCTTTCTCTTCTTAGTCCTAGGGCAGTCTTTAATGCACACCCCCTGGGGGGTTCACCTTTCTCCTCCTAGTGGCCATGCTGAGAAGTTGTCTCTGTCCAGTAGCAGCATCAGAATTTGCTCAGAATTAATGAGTGTCACACCCTCTCCCTGCCATCTCTGGTAGTGACTGGATCTCTCAGTGCTGACGACCTAAGGGGAAAACTCCCAGATGTCAGACATGGACAGCACAGTTTCCTGTTCTTAGTTGCTTTTGTTAAGTTTTGTTTTTATCTCTCTGGTTGTGCCAGGACATCTGTACCACATTACCCTCCTGGGCATCTTTAAATCCCCTGGCTTTCTCTGCCAGCTCCTAGGCTGGCATGGCCAAGAGACTGTCTTCTTGCGCCATTTATAAGTTTGATTATAAAACAACAGTTAAAAAAAAAAAACAGTACTTCTCTAAGATAAGCTTAGGAAAATAAGCTCCTGAAGGTATCTGGAAAACCAACTGATTGAGTTTCTACATGTGCCAGGATGTCGCAGCCAAAAATCATTTACTAAGCACCTGTGAGGTACAAAATACCAGGCTAGACCCCAGGGTGGAGAAAAAGGAGGGAGCTGACAGTGACAGCCTGTGTTTGTCTTGGGGGGGGCGCGAAGGAGTGATGGCAAAGGTGAGGTGCATGTTCTGGAGGGCATTAGACCATGCAGGCTGCATTTTGCAGGGGGCATTAGGGGGAGTTGCAGGAAAAGTAAGTCTACACAGGAATATATATATATATATAATTGCAGAACTCAGCAGCCTTTACTGTGCTATGCTAGCAGGCACTGTCAATCACCAAAAGAGCCAGAAAGCAAGCAGCATTCCCCAGACCTGGCTGGCTGGCCCCCTATTTCTCCCTCAACAATGCATCTCCCAGGGTGGTGCTTCTCAGCCTTCCACGGAGATGATTTAAGCTGGCAAGTGGCCTGAGTGGGCATGTATTTTTTTTTAAGTCCACTCTAGAAACAAGTATAGAAGATGGATTGGGAGGTTGAGAGGCTGGAGGTGGGGAACCTGCTAATGGTGATGGCTGCTAATGTCTAGTGGCAGCACTGGGCCCCGTCTCCCTGAATCTTCCTAACAGCCCTCTCGGGTTGAGAGCACCATTACCCACCCTTCACAGAGGAAGACAGTGAGGCTCGATGGGTAAATCGTAGGCCCAGAGTAATCCCACCAGCAGCTGATGTTACGTTAGATACTGACCCCTGAGGCCTCCTCCTGAGTGGTTTGTCATGCTGCCGCCAAGGCAGAGTGGCAGTAGCCCAGGCCAGAGGTGACAAACCATGAGGAGCATGGAACTGGAGAGGACAGCCACCAGCAGTAGAGCAGCCAAACCTGGGAAAAACAGGGCAATTGGTGTGTGGGAGAGCAGATACCTGGCCTGAAAGCAGCAGCTGCGTACTATAGAGAGATGGGCTCACGCTCCCTGTTGTCTTCTTCCTGATGAGCAGTGCGACATAGGGGCTCCACTTCCTTTTGCCCCACACCCTCCCTATAAGCCACAGTGGGGAAGCCACAAAGCAGCCATGCCCATCCCTCTAGGTGACCTCAGCCACCACATAACTGCCAACAAAGAAGGGTCACCAGGCCTGTGTCAGCCCACACTCCCCACTACTGGTGCAGCATCTGGGTAGCCACAGTGTATCACTGTCCATCTTAAGACTGCTGCACACTACCTAAGCCCCCTGCATGTCCCCAGCCTCAGCAGCCCTGAGGCCATGTCGGAGCTAAGCAGGTTCAGATGCTGGCCCTGGGCTCTTGGCTACAGATGTGCGGAAGTTTACAGGGAGCTGAAGTTCAGGGGATAGCGGTCCGTGTGCTACCGAGTCCCTCTGCTAACTTCTGCTGGGCCATTCTGACAGACCCTGTGCAGCCACCTGCCATGTGGCCCCTGTCCCCTAGGAGTTGGGTTCAGTAAAAGAGGTCGCAGCCAGGCGTGGAGGTGCACGCCTGTCATCCCTCTTCTCTGGGAAGCTGAGGCAAAAGAATCACAAGCTCACACCCAGCCTTGGCAAGTTAGCAAGAACCCTGCCTCAAAATAAAGACTAAGCCAATTTCTAGTATAGGGAAAAAAGAAAAACCTAAAAATACAAAGGTATGTAGCTCAGTTTGAAAGCCTGGGGTTTAATTCTTAGTGTGAAAAAAAAAAAGATCCAAAGGAAATTTGAGATCCAAAATATCTCATTCCTACCAAATAAAACTGGCCAAGAAAAATGTGCCTTAAGCCACACCTGCAAGGTTCCAGTGAAGATGTTAAAAAGGTCAAAAAGAGATGAGATTGATTTTAATAGTATATTTAACCCAAATATCCAGAATATTCTCATTTCAACAATAATCAATTCTTTTAATTACTGAGATATTTACATTCTTTTCTTCTACTCAGTCCCTAAAATCTAGTAATTTTTATGCTTATAACATATCTTAATTTGAATTTTTTTATTTATTTATTTTTTTAACCTTTATTTGTTTATTCACTCATTTTTATGGCTGGCTCAGCCCACCCTGAGGGCAGGGCTGGCGCAGCATGTGGTGCCGGGGATCGAACCAAGGTCCCTGAAGCCGCCCAAGCTTTCCCAAGCAGGCACTTTAGACCATCGAGCCATCCCGCCGGGCCCCAACATATCTTAATTTGGACTGGCCACAGGTTGTTCACTTTATTGGCCGGTTGACAAATGGTGACATATCTTTGTGGACTGAGTGACTAAAGGGACAGGGACCAACTGGAAGGCTCAGGGTTTGCTGGGGGTTGGGGCTTGTCTCAGACATGTATGGGATTTTACTGACCCTCCTCTGCCCACCCATCTCATGTTCAGGGCCCCTAGGAACACTCTTGAAAGGATACAGCTTGGCTTTTGAGGTGAAAGGCTTGAGGGTAGAGCTGAGAAGTCTGTATGGTGTTGCTTTTGATTCAGATCCTGATTTCAAAGTGGAAGCAGTTTGTATAAATTGTATTTGTTCATCAGACATTTATTGAGCAAGATTTTTATTTTGTGGTTGTTCTCCAAGTCGTATTCAACCTTCTGCAGCTATAGGTTTGGTTCCTGAGAGGAAAGGGATATTGGGGTGGGGGTGGGGGGTACTTCAGTGAATCCCAAGCAACAGGAAGTACAGGGCTGTGGGAGTCCTGGAGACACCCTGTGATCTGGGCAGGGTCTTGAAGGAAAAGTCTGAATTTACTAGGCCAACAGGGATGGGGTTAAACGTGATACCCAAGAAGCAAGCAGGAAATGAGGCACCAGAGCCCAGGCTATTGAAGGTCTGCCCAGGGAGGGCCCAGGTGGAGGGTAGGGAAGTCTACATGGGGCAAAGTTGTGTCTAGGTATTGCAGGACTGGGTGTGCCACCCCAGGCCCTGGAGTTGTCAGTCAGGACAGAAGGGGCACCAGAGGTTTTGAAACTGAGTGTGGCCTGGTTAATTGCAATTCACAAGGTCCCTTGGCCTCTGTGGAAGATGATGGAGGGGGTACTATTAGGAGATGGTTGTAGTAATCCAGACTAGAAATAAGACCAGAACGCAGCAATCAACACAGGAGACAGCCTTAGAAGATGGCCAGGGCAGGAGAGGAACGGGAGCGCGGGGATGGCGCTGTGGCCTGCCTCAGGGGACTGGATGCTCACTCCCACGCTGTGTGTGGAAGTGCATTGCACCATCCTAGTGTGTACTGATGTTTTAAGTTTCCACTTTAATGCAGCCACAAAGACTCCATCCTACTCGACCTCTGCCTCCCAAGATACATCGTGCAAGGCCCGTGAGTAGCTGGTGCTTGTGCCCTCCTGCCTAACACTGCCTGAGCCATTCTCCCCAACTGACTAAACCTTGGGAGTGTGGACTCTCCTGCCTGGCACGAGGAAACCGGGAATTGGGTTTCTCAGCTTCCCTCGCTGTGTGGCATGAACCTGAACTTGCATTTCCTGGGCTTCTCTCTCCTTCTAAATCAATTTCATGATGCTCAGAGGGTCAGATGCACAGTTAGCTAGGAGTGTACATCGTTGAGCCCCTCACAGGTAAGCCAGGATTCTAGCCAAGGAGGTGTGAAGCCTGGATGTAAATGCGTCCTCCTAACAGGGGAAGCCAAAGACTGACAGCAGGGGTCTCACTCCTGACAGATCTTAGTTTGGAAAGCTATCGGTGTTCCCTCCCAAGAGCAAAGTCTACGCCCAGATATGGAGCCAGCCCAAATGGAGACAGGTACTGTGCTCCTGCCAGGCCTCCCATGGAGAGCCATCTTCCCAGGAAAGTGTGGAGTTAAGAGTGGAATAGCAGGGCAAAGTGTGATAAATACACCAACACCTGGCAACAGGGCAGGAGGGAAGAGAGGCCCATTGTGCATCCTAAAGAGAAATGCTATGGAAAAGTATGGGGCGTGGGTCTGGCACGGAGCATTGGTGAGGCTGTTTTCCTTGAACGCTCAGACTTTGGCCGTGCCTGAGCATACTAACTTTAGCAGGTGCCTTAAAGTAGAAAACTTGCCAGAACCATTTGATGAGGGCTGTTTACCTAGTAAAGTTTCCCAACCTGTGGCCCCAAACATCCACACTCCATGGCCAAGCATAGGGGATCAGCTGCAATCACAACACCCCACAAGCTGACATCCCAGCCCACCCCACCCTCACCAGTGCACATAATTAGTCTGCCTCCTGACAGTACCAGGCCAAACAGTATGTCTGTCTTGAATCCTTAATGAGCACATGGGACATCAACCAGGTAACTGCTGTCTGGGTGGATGTTGGATTGGGTCAGGCTGTTTCCTCCCCTTCCCACCACATGTAGGAGTTAGAGGGCTAGGGGAGAGGTGGAGGAGTTAGCTGGCTTCACCAGTGACAGACGTGGGTCTACCTGCCAGCATTTGGGACAATGGCCCCATCCTATGGCCCTGTGAAAGCATGCACAGCCCAACCCCAATCATCGGAGCTATCAAGAGGCTGGGAAGTTCCTACTCACTGTCATTGGAAGGAAGGCACAGGCAGCAAGAAGGCTTTGGGAAACAGAAAGCGCCTAGTGGGTCAAACCGTGTAGGATTTGGTGGGTGTTTCCAGACAGTCATTGGCAACATGGATTTGGGGAGTCAGGAGAGCTGGTCCTGAGTGCTGAGTCTGTGTGACTCTGGGTAAAGACTGAAACTGTCTGAGTCTCATTTCTGCTTCTGCACTAGACTCTCATTCATAGGCCTTTCCGTTGAGAATGAACAGGGAAAACATTTGAAGAGCACCTAGCATGGTGCCTGGCACACAGTAGCAATTCTTATTCTCCTAAACAAGTTCTTACAAGATAGGCATAGTATCACATACCTGTAATCTCACCATTTGGGAGGCTGAAGCAGCAGAATTGCTGTGAGTTTGAGACCAGCCTGGGCTACAGAGTGAGCTCAAGGTCAGCCTAAAACACATAGTGAGAGCCTGTCTCAAAAACAAAAAACAAAACAAAACAAAAAGGCTGATGAGATAGCTCAGTGGATTAAGCACCTGCTTTGGCAAGCACAGGGACCAGGGTTTGATCTTCAGTCCTGCATGCCATGCCAGCCCCACCCCCAGTGCAGGCTGAGCCACCAAGGAGGCTGAAAACAAGAGGATCACACTGAGTCCAAGCTGCACATCAACACCCTGTACCAAATATATAAAATTAAAAAAAAAAAAAAAAAAAGAGGGAGAGCCAGGGAGATAGCTCAATAGAACAAGTGTTTGCTCTAGCAAGCACAAGGTCCTGAGTTCAATCCCTGGTACCACAAAAACAAAACAAAACAAAAAAAAGTTCAGGGAACTGCAGGGACCGAGGCTTGATCTGTGGCACTACATGCTGTGCCAGCCCCACCCCCAGGGCAGGCTGAGCCGCCCATAACACAAATAAAATTTAAAAATGAGATTTAAAAAGAATAAAATTAAATTAATTTTTTTAAAAAAGAGCCCAAGAAAAAAAAAAAAAAGAGCCCAAGCAAGTTCTTACATTTTAGAACTTCTAAGGAATGGCCTGATTATTAAGAACCATCCTTTGCTTAGGCTTATAGTCTTAGGTACCTCCCCTCAGCTGAGACCCACAGCAGCTCTGTGACATATACATTGTCACCACCCATGTTACAGAGGAGAAAGCAGGTGCTTTGTAACTTGACCCAAGTCCTTCGCCAGGGCTCACCAGGCTCCAGAACCAGAGATATTTTCAACATCCCAAGTTCCCCAACCCTCCTTGTCATGGAAACCGAGATAGGCTCAGTATACAGTACTGGGCCAGAGCTTCAGTTGAGAAAAAAATAATAAGCAACTAATTGAGCTTCCTGTGGCACTGTCAGGGCAGCACCAGGTCCCGGCGGGGAGGAAGGAACAAGCACATACTGCACACCTTTTGTGTGTCCAGGGCTGCTGGGTACCCAAGCAGCGATTGCCTCACTTGTCCTGATAACGGTTTCAGGAGGCAGATGCCCTCTGCCCCTTATGTAGCCAAGACCACAGAGATGATAAGAGGTCAAACTGGCCTTTGGGGCCAGGCTTACCCTCTTCTTGTTCCCCACCAAACCGCCTCCCCTTAACGGGCAGCCATGGAATCCTTAGAGGCTTGGGTTCCAGCCTCTGTGTGACCTTAGGCAAGAGCCTTACGTGCTCTGAGCCTTGGCTACATTGTCTGAAAAAGTTTAGCAATGTCTACTAAGCGAGGATAGTAAGATCATACACGGGGTGCACCTAGCATGCAATGAGCATGTACGTGTGTGTGCCAAGCAGGACTGCTGAGAGAGTCCACAGAAGATGTGTGCTTTCTGGGCCCCCAGGTCCCCAGGCAGCAGGGACTGTTCACTTTGCATGCATTTATGCAAACACTTGTAATGGACTCTACTGCATCTTAGGAAGAAACCAGGAAAATCCAGGAGTGGGACTTCCCGGTGCCTCAAAGACAGCCTGACGAGCCCCAGCCAGGCTTTGCTGGCCCACTTAGCTGTGAACATCCGGTGCAGCCACTCACCGGGATGGCGGAGCTTTGTAGCCTGGCACCTGTGGCTGGAGTTCAGCTGTGACCACGGGCTCTGGGATTTTTATTAAAAAGAAAAGAAAAAAAAAAAAAGCAGAAGATACTGGTTCTGGGGTCTCACCAGTGAAGGGCAGTGGCCGGGGCTTGCTGGGTAGAGGCTGGCTGCAGTCGGCCTGTGTGCGAAGCACTTTCTAAGCTCTGTATTTATTATTTCTCGCTCACCATTAAAATCAAATGTACTCGGTGCTTTTGTATTCAATACACATTTAACCCTGCCGACTTAGATTTCTCAGATTTTAAATCCAGTGGGGAATTGGCTGGCTTCCCAACTCTCCCCTCCAGTCCCCCTTGAACAGAGCTGGAAATCCCTGTTTAGCATTTTCTCCCCGGCTCTGCTGGGATCCCAGCAGTGGTGGGCCCGCCCCCCGATGTGTATAGGCAGTTTTCTCCCTCCTTCCCACCCCCCCACCCCTACAAAGCACCCCGGAAAGAGGAATGTGATTGCTGAAATATGATGGGAGTTGTCTGCATCGTCTTGTGATTCTGCCTTAATTAAACCATTTTGTGTGTGCCTTGGCCGGTTGTGGTTTGCTGCTGCTGCTGCTGTTGCTGCTGCTGCCGCCACTGGTGTGTGTGTGTGTGTGTGTGTGTGTGTGTGTGTGTGTGTGAGAGAAAGCGATGGAGAGATGCATGCGTCCTCACCTCCACGCAGCCTCGTGTGTGTCTGTTTGTGAGGCCATGTGTATGTCGCAGTCCCCAGGCCTTGGTGATCCGGTGGTTGTCTAAAGATAATTTTGTGTCTGGCTTTGTCCACAGCAGTCAGGTGTGTGCGACTCCGGGTGACTCTCCCTGGTCGCTTGCTCTTTCTCTCCCTCTCCTGCCCCCGCCCCTCCCCCTCTCCCTCTGTCTGTTTTATCATCCCTAATGAAGCAGTCTCCTCCATCGATCCTGCTGATTGCCAACCCATTCCTTTTGTTTGTTGGCGCTGAGCCATTCAGCGGCACTCTGACAGCTCAGCTCGTCTAATTAGCTCTGTTGTTCTTTTTCCCCATGTTTCACCACGTTGCAAGTTCAGTTGAAGTTGCCACAAACTTAATCCCCCCATTTCAGCCACAAGTTCACATTCTTAACCCATCTTTATTGTAGCGAGGAGCAGCTCTGTGCAGGATGAGCTGACAGGCCTTAAAGTCTGACCTCACCAGAATGCCCGCCCAGGCCCCCAGGGGCAGGGGCACAACGGCTCCTCCACCCCAGATGCATCCTGCCTTCACCTTCGCCTTGATGGGGAGCAGTCTAGGGGATCCTGCTAGCATGCGGATCCTGTCTGTGTTTGCCAGAGGAGTCTGGCTGCGGCTAAGGAAACCAGCTCAGAGTCAGAGTGGGGGACAGGGATATGTTCATTCATATATTCAGCAGATGTTGATCTAGCGTCTTCTGGGTGGTGCACACGATGCTAGTAACGATGATAGCACTAGTGCCAGTCTTCTGTGCCTCATAGGTTTCAAGCAGCAACATTTTTACATCTCTAAAAAATCTCCCTGAACTTCCAACTATATACCAGGGACATTGCGAGAGGCTAGGAAGAAGACAATTTATAATTCATCTGCTAATTCAGAGGTATCCCCCTACCATCTTCCTTGCCTTGACTGATACAAAGGGCAAATCCCAGCCACAGAGAAGCAAGACAAACATTCATGAAGCGCCCACCATGTTCCAGAGCTGTGCAGGGACATTCTCTGTGCCCTGTCCTGTCTGCCTCGCAGTGGCCCTGTGGAGGCAAACAGAGCAAGTCTGGTGGAATGCATTCGGCTTCCACCTCATCTCTGAGCTGCCAGACCAGGCTGGGCTCAGACTGGCCACGCTGCAAGAAAAACCTTGGTTAGATGAGGCAAGTGCAGACCCACAGAGCTGGTGAGATTCACTAAAGACTCCAAAGCTGTTGTGCAGTGCTCCCCACAAATTGCTGAGGGCAGGAGTGCTGGGGGAGAGGCAAGAAATGGAACAAGCCCAACATCGAGTCTGCAAGGCGAGTGAGCCCCTCTGCCCTCCACAGTGGTCAGCTGTTTTTATTGGCAGTGAAATTCACAGAGGGACCTTCTTAGCTTAGCTCTGTCCCTGCCCCTCTCTGGCACTGGAAATAGAGATGACAGTACCAGATGTTAAGCAGTGTAATGTTGATTGGACCAAATGAGTTTCCTTCAAAGAACACTGAGAAATTCCCAGCCTAACATCCATTATCAGTCTGCTGCAAGAAGGGTGTCTTTTTCGGTGGGCCTTTGCTTTGGGTTTCAGAGGTGGCAGCTTAGAATTACTAACCCATTTGTCATCAGCACACTGACCGCGGGCTTAGGAAGTTGCCCTCTCGCCAGGTCTGGACTCAGGGTGGCCACACGAGGTATATGGCTTCTGAGCCCTCCTGGAGGACTGGCGCAGGTGCCCTGGGAAGCAAAAGGATGGGTGTAACTGGCATTCTCTGACACTGTTATTTGCTTTTCCTCTCCCACTTAAAAAAAAAAAAAAGAATCCTGTAACTATTATAAAAAGAGCAAAATAATTATATGTACCCCCAAAACAAATCTGAGGGAAACTTCTGTTCTATGAGGATAAAGCTCTTGTCTTGTGAGTCCCCCATTGAGAGCAGCTCTTAAAACCCACAGTGCAGCCCTGAGCGAGACCGCCCCCACCCTGCAGATAAGGAGGACTTGTCTGACTGAGTAGGCACAGCAGTCAGTGAACATGTCTGTCCACTGCACGTGAACTGGGAGTGTTTCCATGATGAGCGGGGCTCTTGTAGCCTGCACTTTGAAGATCCCTAAGCATATCTTTTGGGGCTGCTTATCCAAATTTTCAGTGTGTCCTTGTGTGGCTTCTCCAACTCATTCCTTGGGGGTTTCCCCATGACCATTCCAGGTCCGCCCACCCCGTCCTCATGTTGTCAAGAGACCGAAGAGCAACATCTCCATGGAAGGCCGAAGGACATCTATCTCAAGCCCTGAGCAGTGAGTACCCCTGGTCCCCTCCTGCCTGTGAGAACCCAGCAGGGTCTTGCTTGGTGACTCTCCAGTCTGTACCCCAGCCCCCGAAGGTGTTTCACAAAGAGGCCAGCCAGGAGTAGAGCTGATTCTCACTGTAGGCTGCTGCTGAGCAGTTGTCACCTCAGCAAGAGGCCCCAGGGGCCAGAGAACCGCTGGCACCTGGGCTGGCTTTTGAATGGTGAGCCCCACGGCCTGCAATAAGCTACATAGAGGGACTCAGACTTCTTCTAGTAAAGATGTGGAGTCCTCAGGCAAGGGCTAACAAACCGCCAAGGAGGCCACCTGGTTGACAAGGCCACCGCCTCAGGCCTAGTGTATTCAAGGTCTCTGTGGCTCAGGTCATATATGAGGTGTCCTTACGCACCACTCAACCCCCTCCTGGGCCCTTTGCTCACCTGGACCCTACATATCATTTGTGTGGTTACTGTTTGTCCTCTTAGACCTGGAGCTCCAGGCCTGGGTCCAAGACCTAGCCTAGACCTGGCTCAGTCACCTGCTGAGTGACTATAGGCTAGATGAAGTGAGTGAGTCCCCCAATGGGATCAGACCAAAACCTGCAAACAACCCGGACTCCAGAGCCATCTGAAAAGTAATGCTGCCTTCCTTGGGCCCTGCCCAGATGACTCGGCAGGTGCAAACCAGCTTCCTGTGATGGCTTAGAGAGTACAGGAATTCGTACAGGGTTATTGGAGGAATCAAGTAAATTAGTCCTTTGAGTGAAAAGGAAATGCCCCCTCATACCTGGCCTGCCTTCAGACCGTTTGTCAGGGACAGAAGTTAAGGGAGATGACCAGGCCTGAGAAAATTTGGAACTAAAAGGAAGAGACAATTATGAAAGTTAAGCTGTGACCTAAACCAGGCTGTGGCGTGCTTGTGTCCCAGCTCCCCCACCTTCCTACGAGACACTGTTTGACTCCCAGGTCTTTGTAGCAGCAGCCCACCTCGTGGCCCCCAGACCGAGAAGAAAGCTGGGGGAGGGGAGTCTGAGGAGATGCTTAGTTGTGTGAAATTTGGAACAGAGGGCGCCTGAAGTTGGGTGTAGGTTTGACTAACGCTGTACACAAGGAGGCAATGGGAATATTGGTGAAGCTCTCCGGCATGGACTATGATTGCCCCCTTGTGGAGAGATTGCTGCATAGCTCCACGCGTCCTGGAACCCTGAAGATTTCTCCTGAGCAGGATGAAGTGAATATTTCTTTAAAGGCTCCTCTGTAAAATTGAACTGAACCTTTTAGACCCTGCACTGGGTTAAGGACCCATGAGTTACTGAGTTGTAATCCTAGACTGCATTGCACAAAACATCCCAGACCAAAAGTACCCCCTGTTCTGCTGAAAAGTATGACCTATTTTTGTGACCAGGTTCACAGCTTGACCTTTCCACATTCACTTATGTTGTTCCTCTTCCAAACCCAGCAGTAGGCAGTGACTCTGTGGTGCGCGTTCAAGGGCCAGTGTCTGGGGATGCAGTTTCCCTGGGTGTTGCCTGAGCTGTGCTACTACAGCTTTTAGCTTCTTCTTGCACTGTGCCAAGCTCCGATTTCTTTTCAGGAAGCCCTAGGAGCTGAGATGAACAGTGGGATGTGGGGCTCATTTGGGGAGTTGGCATGCTAACAGTAGTGGCAAAGGACGGGTCTTCCATGACCACACCTACTAAGAGGTAGTGAGATACCTTTTTGGGGCATTGCCACAAGAGTTTCTTTTCACGTTTTGTTAATGAAGAGGGAGAGGCTGTGCTCCTATGATGCCAGTGACATTTCTGGTGCTCCTGGGTGTTTTCCTGCGTCTCTTCCGTGCCGCCGCCCCTCCCCCCTCCGTGCTCCTCTGCTTCCAAATGCCATGTCACAGCAGCACTTCGATGTGTTTTTCTCAACTGTCATCGGCTCCAGCTGGCAAGACCAACTTCTTGAAACACAGGAAGCATCCAGCGGAAAATATTTTAATAAAACAGACTCCTCATAAAATATTGTTCTGGGGGAAAGGAAACCAGCTCTACCAATCTGTCAGCATTGTGTTAGGAGATGCGAGAAGACGAGCCGGCAGGCAGGAGCCAGAGCTTAATGGGCCTTTGTCAAGGGTGGTTCTGTGTCGGCTACGTGGACTCGGGCGCCTGGCCCTTTCATCTGGCCTGGATTTTCGTGAATCCTAGGTTTTCATCTCTGCCAGGAGTATCAAAGTGCATTGGAAACTTAGAGGATTGGGGTGGCACAAGGAGGTGCGGGACCTTCGAAGCTGAGGGGGAGACTGAGTCCTCTGACTCCCTGTCCCAACCCTCACTTCCAGTAGCACATTCCATAATTAACTTCACAGCCAGCAAGATGGAGCTGATTAAGAATGAGAGCGTCCCCTGCAGCCGCTGAGCATTCTGGGACCCACTAAGGCCCAGCCGCCACGACCCGCAGCTCCCTGCCCGGTCCATTGATGAAGTCTGTGCCTTCCTTTCCAGCTGATGTCCCTCCATCCGTTGCTCCATCTGTGCATCCGTGTATCTGTTCATTCACTGCCTGTCTTTGAAAACCTGCTAGGTACACGGCATATTGGAAAGGAGGCCTTGGAAGGTAGTCCACGGTGACCCTGTAGACTTGCATTTGCCCAAAGTGGAATGTTCACCCATCAGATTTTCTTCCTAAATCAAGAGCCGACTTCCTAGCCCCACTTTGGGCCATTTGCTGGCATTAGGAAAAGCACTTTGGAGAGATTTCTGGAGAAACGTCTCCCTGTTTCTCAGTTACCGTTAGCTAATTAACGTATAGCCTGCTTTTCTCTCCACATAGTGGCTCCTTCTCTTGTTTTTCAGAGCAGAGCTGGTGGGGTGCCCTCAGCATCAGGAGGGGCCTGGGCTAAGCAACAGTCAGCGGCAGCACATTGGAGCCCCTCAGTGTCCCCACCCTGTGGGGCTGCCTCTCAGGCTGGGAGCTCAGATGCAGAAAAGCCATTTGACTGTGTTTCCAGAACCCATGGTCAGAAAGTGGCCAGGCCAAGATTCAGAGTTCTGCTTTCCTTCTTTCTGTCCCTGGCGCTCTGCTGCCTTGTTTGGGACAGGGCCCATGGGGTCCAGTTGTGGTCTGGCTTTGTCCCCAAACAGCACCGTGTCTTAGGATGACTTTCCCAACACATCGCCCTCTCCTCGGGTTCCCCAGAGCCCATGAGGAACCAGAGAGCCCATCAGCCTTCCCACTGCCACAGAGCAGTGCTCACAGGCACCTAGCATCTCTGCTGGGTGAAGGGTAGAGAAGTAACATTTGTTGAACAGCTCTTAAGATCGTGAAAGATAGGTATAGCTTTTCCACTTAGCACAGGGAGAAGCGGGGCTTAGAAATGACTTAAGGAACTTGCTTAAGGTCTCAGGTCCAGACTGGTGAGATGAGCTGTGTGACAGCACAAACCCGGTCCTTTCTTCTGGTTAATACCCAATATGCTCCTGTGCTACTCTTAGTAGTGAAGACCTGGCCACTGCGGTAGACATCATGTGGACAAAAGAACTGTGGACCCACAGTAGAGCAGGCCTTGGTGTTTTCCAGCCAGAATGTCCCTGGCCCTAAGGTATTTTCCTTCTGGCTTGTGCGGGCTTGAGGACTACAGCCAGCTTAGAAAGCCAGCAGTACGATTGGGACGGCCTCCCCCTCGGGGTCATGCACTGCACAGGGTGGGTGGCCATGCTGACTGCAAGTGTTTCTCTACCAGGCAACCAACCACCACTTGTTCCCTGCTGGGAGGAGGCAGTAGAGGAGGAGGCAGTGGCCTCACAGAGTAGCTGAGAGTGCAGAGGAAGACAGTAGGGCGGTTTCTGCATCTCAAGGATGAAGGGCTTGTGTGTAGAGCTGGGCCTGGGGCCGGGCCTAATCACCTGCCCATCTCAGCCCTGTCTACTACACACCTTGTCTCCCCATGGCTGGGACACAGAACATCTTTTTACTACATAAGGACTTCACCGGCCATCCTGGTTATTTGAATTTCATTGTACTAAGTAAAAGTAGTCCAGATCTGCCACCAGGAGCCCAGGAGTCACTGTGCAGCTCACCTCCCTGGCTGGATCCATTCAAACTTTGTGCTTTTCAAGTGGTTTCCATTTGTGTTTATTTGTCAAAATGATCTGCCTATAGACAACTTGAAATTTAGGAGACAAAATCATTCTGAATCCGACTACTTGAATTCAACTATGGTTTTATGTTTCTATCACTTTCTTTCTAGTCCTTTTTTTTTTTTTTAACCCCAGAACTCCACCTTCCCTGCAAGATCCATTTATGGATTTGTTACTTGTGTTCTTGTAACTGCTGTCCTTTGTTCCCACAAAAGATCCCCTCGTGTGTGTGTTCAGGGTCTGCCTAAGCTGCCTCTTATATTAGATCTTTAGATATGAAAAACCACAGTAAATATACTTACTCTCTCAGCTTCAGTTCATTTTCTATCATAAGATTTAGAATTAACAGCTACTGTTAGCTGAGAACTGTGTACTGTATTTCATTTAATCCTCATGAGAAATTTGGGGAAGAGGTGGGTATTATGAGCTTCGTTTCATAAAAGTAGCTGAGCCTCCACGGGGCTGTCGCTACACTTAGTTACACAACTAGTTAGTGGCAGAGCTGAGCTTCAGGCATGTCTTTTGAGTGCCAGAGCCTATACCCATAACCAGTCACATAGGAAGACAACTGCTCTGTATTGCTAAATAACTTTCTAAAAGAATAGCACCATCTTATGCACCCACCAGGATGGGACTCCAGAAGTTAGGGAGCTGCCGTTGACAGTCCTCAGGACAAGGAAAAGCACCACAAGTATGCCAGCTCCAGAGAGAGTCCATGCACGGAACAGCCAGCCCTTGCTGCTGAGAAACTGAGTGATCGTCGAACTGCACCACATGACCCCAGTGCCTATGCCCCAGATACTCAAATAAGATCACAAGAGGGACTGGGGAAATAGCTCAGGGGCACAAGTGCCTGCCCAGCAAGTGCAAGGTCCTGAGTTCAATCCCAAGTCCCACCAAAAAATAAAAAGTAAATTAAAAGAAGACCACAAGAAACTGCCAGGGCATTTAGGGAGAGACCTACCCAAAGTTCAGATCTCAGAACACTTTGCCTGTCCTGACTGTCCTCACTTGATGGCAGAGGATGATGCGCTGCCTTGGTACATGCTGTGCCCCTCTGGCCTCCTGCACAGCCCGGAGCCGGTCTAGGCTAAAGAGGTGAGGAGTGGGTTAGACTTTTGGATGGTACACAGGCCATCTTTAGCATCTAACACATCTGGGTCAGGATCCCAGCCTGCCATCCACCAGCCCTGGAGCTCGGGCTGGGTCTGCCTGCCTTCTGCTTTGAACATGAAGCCCAAGGCTGTGGTTTGCACAACTACCCACTGGAGACACAGCCACATCCTGTGTCAGCAAAGTGTGTGGCCTCCCCTCCTCATCTCCTGCAGTGACTGCCGAGGTCTCAGTATTCTTACCAGACACTCTCTCATGCCACAAGCCTCCAGGCCACCCGGATACACCAGGGAGCTATGCTGTTGTAGTTTTCTCCTTATATCTCATACACGCGTGAACACCCTCAGGAGTGTGTAAGCTCTTCCTTGCAAAAGGGCTCTATCCTTCCGCTTTCACTCTGCAGCTCCCAAACCGGAGCATAGGTCCGACTGCTACTCTACAGATGTTTCCAGAATGAATGAACACAGGAATCAGTGAGCGTACCTGCTTACAGTCCAGTACCCTGGGATGCAGCAAGTGTCCATTAACAAACATAAATATGCAGGTACCTACCAGGTGCCAGGTGTGATCAAGATGAGGCTCTGAAGCCTCCAGCACTTCATCTCCCTGAACCTGTAAAAGCCAGGACCTGCCGTCAGCCCCAGAAGCAAGTCTCCAAGATGCCAGCTGGGCCCTGGGCCCCAGGGAGTCCGGGGCAGCTGTCTTGGCGCTACCCCTGGCAACTTGCCAGGACCCACTGCCTGAGCAGCCAGGAATCCAAACACTCGAGCAGAAGGTCACAGACCCAATTAGCGGGGCCAGAGGCTCCTGACCTGACTCACACCCTGCCCCCTGCTGTTGGATTCTGGGCGGTGGACACAAAGCCAATCCTGAAGCCAAACACACAGCCTGAGCCCAGACTAGAAAAGCAGCGATTGCCAGGGAGCCCCTGGTGATCCCCAGTGGTCCAGGAAATTCAGGGCCCACTTGGGTCGCGCCTCTTCATCCCAGCCCCCGGGAAGGAAGGACTTCTCCCAGGAGCTACCACTGCAGGCCACGCATTCCCACTGGAAAACCAATGCCTGTGGGATGCTTTACGGAAAGGACACCCTCCTTGAGAGATTTCTGATCCTGGTCACCTCTGAAAGGCTTTGCCGTCCCACGGAGACCCCAACCTCTTCCAGATTCTGCATCTCCACTTCTCAGGGGCTGATCGTGCCCACTACCCTCACATGTTATCTTGGTTAACCTCCACATCTCCAAAATCATTCCGGCCAGACATCGGCAGCCCCCTCCAGCCCTGAGGGAGCCAAGACACCACTGTGGGGGATGACTGACACCATCAGAGGCGCCCCCAGGGCTGCGAGTCCACACATGCTGCTCTCATCCCTGTCACTGTTGCCACAGCTCCCAAAGTAGGCAGAAGCCATCATGGGGCAGGGACAATTTTTCTGCAGTCTCTTTGTAGTCAGAGAAAGTGCCCCCAAGGTGTCCCTACCCCAATCTTCCCCCAGCACAGACCTCAGAGTATAGACAGTAGAGTGCAGCCCACATCCCATACCTGGGCCTCTTCCTGTGTAAGCGGCCATCATCTAGTGGCACTGGAGGGTCTTAAGGGCACTCTGAGACAGAGTGGACACTTGAGGTTGGCATTGGTGTATTTTATTGAAAGAAGAAAGGGTCAGCCAAATAACCCAGTGGATTAAAGTGCCTGCAAGCTGGCGCAGGGCCCAGGGATTTAATCCCTGGGCTTCCAGTACTGGCCCTGCCCTGCAGGGCACACTGAGAGGGCAGTTGAGACTGGGCATGGTGGTGGACACCTGTAATCCCAGCTCTTGGGAGGCTGTAAACAGGCGGATCACTATGAGTCCCATCTAGTAGTGAGACCCTGAACCTTGTAGAGCCTTCCCTAAAATACACAAAAAAGAAGAAATGACTAAATGAACACAATGATGGAAAAATAACAAATAGATGCCTGAATGAAGGTTAGAAAGGCACAAGGCAAACCCAGGAGAGACCAGGGAGTGCACAACTGGTATGGGCCTTCTGCCCTAACTACCTGCCACCAAGGCCTCAGGTCACCCCAGCCTTGCCTGTGGCTCATAGGCCTTGTGCTGGTGGCAGGCCCCACCCCACCAGCCCCTCCATCCTCTTCGACTGAACTCTCCAGCCCAGTATCACGTGCCCTCTCTTGTCCTCTCAGTGCCACCTCCAGCCATAGACCAGTCTGCTGTACTCAGGCTAAAGAGCCCCACACCTGCATTGCCTCCCAGAGAGCCTGACCGAGAGTCCTCAGACCAGGGACCCCTGCACATACTGTCCCTCGGTAAAGCAAGTCTGGCGCAACCTGGTCTCCCATGCTCACTCATTGCCACTATGATGGTTTGCTGACTGCGGAAGGCTGATGGCAACTCTGACAGCTTGACTATCGCATGCACCGTTCAGCGGTGCCTGCACATGGCAGAGCTCAGTGGTCTGCACACTGTTGAGCCTCTGCCTCCAGCTCCTCCCACACTCCAGCAGCCCTGGCGGTTCCCCCTGAGACCCCCCCCCCCCATCTTTTTCTAGATTGTTTTATTCACTCATTTTTGTGGCTGGCTCAGCCCACCCAGAGGGCAGGGCTGGCTCAGCATGTGGTGCCGGGGATCGAACCGCGGTCCCTGAAGCCGCCCAAGCTTTCCAAAGTAGGCGCTTTAGACTACTGAGCCATCCCGCCAGGCCCCTCTAGATTGTTTTTATTTGCTAAAATGTTATTAATTTTTTAAATTACTTTTAATAAGAAATAACAATGTGACAGTTTCAAAACACGTTAGTAGGGGCCCAGCAGGATGGCTCACTGGTCTAAAGCACCTGCTTGGGAAAGCTTGGGTGGCTTCAGGGACAGCAGTTCGATCCCCAGCACCACATGCTACGCCAGCCCTGCCCTCAGGGCAGGCTGAGATGGCCATAAAAATAAATAAATAAACAAACAAAAGTTCTGAAACAAGAAATAAATAAATAAAATTTAAAAATTCTTTTTTTTTTTTTTTTTTTTTGGCGGGACCAGGGTTCAAACTCACGACCTTGCACTTGCCTGGCAGGCACTTGTGCCACGGAGCTATCTCCCTGGCCCCTAAAAATTCTTAAAAAAAAAAAACACACGTTAGTAGTACATTCCCAATAACTGATACAATGCATATTGTTGTCCTTGTAGTATTTAGAGCACAGGATGCAGACATGATAATTTTTTTAATCATTATTGATTAAAAAAAAAAAAAGTCTTGCCGGGCGTGGTGGCTCACGCCTGTAATCCCAGCACTCGGGAGGCTGAGGCAAGAGGATTGGTGCGAGTTCGAGACCAGCCTGGGCTACAAAAGTGAGCTCAAGGCCAGCCTCAACTGCATAGCGAGACCCTGTCTCAAAAAGGCAAAAAAAAAAAAAGTCTTACTGAACTAAGAGATAGTAACCTACTGCTAAGGTGCAGTTTGGAGTCACCCTGCGGCCTGGCCTGAGGGCCCCTGACAGGGAAGGACCATCTTCTACAGCCCCCAGCTTCTAAAGATGACTCTGCATAGGACACAGGCCCCTAGACCTCTTTGTTGGCAGGTGGGTGTGGAAGGGGACTAATAAGTAACTATCCACAGTGCACTGAACACTATACAAAGGCCTCTGCACATATCTTCATTATAACTTTTATGAGAAGACTTTCAGGGGAACTCGGGAATCTCTGTTTGAGGTCCAGGGAGACAAAGTAACTTTTCCAGGGGCCCTGGATAGGAAGAAGAAGACAGAAGATGAACAGACGGGCCTCAGCCAAGCAGGCAGGGCTGGCCGCATCCTGAGGCTCTCACTGCTCCTCGTGTGGCAGGAAGCCACACTGCTGAGGGGCGCGGTGTGACCACGCCATTTACCAAGTGAAGACCCTTTGTGCTGGAGCGAAATGATCCTTTAAAAAATGATCACCGGCTCTCCTTCATTACCTCGGGAGACCAAGTCCTGGCTGATTTCTTCCCATCTTTATCTCAAGTACATTTAAATGTCAATTAAATTTGAAATATCTACATTTGTCAGCATTTCATTTTGGGCCAGCGTGATGTGCTGCTGATTTGTCCACACGATGTGACACATGAAAAAAACTCTGGAGATGCAGATCTTCCTCATTAAAAAATAAGCCGGTGCGGTCCTGGTGCTGCGGAGAGCACAGAGCACGTCCCCACTTCCTGATGCCGCGTCTCTGACATGGTATTTAAAAAGGAACAGCCTCGCCTGTCACCACTGTCACATGCGCGCACTAACCGGCGACACGTTCAACCAAACATTAGAAAGGGCTCAGGAGTCATCTGCATGGGAACTCCGTGCGGCGCGCGGCAGGCAGAGGCGGGGGCAGCCGCAGGGAGGACGGGGTCCGAGCCGTGATGGACAGCGAGCCTTTCTTTTGCTCCAAGACAACAGCCCTCGCCGGGTAGCCAGGTTCGCCACGACCTGCCTTTTCAGACAGCCCTTTGTGTGTAATAAAATTCAGGCAAGTGGTGGGTGGCAGACTGCAGGGTAGTCGCTCAATTGGGTTAATGAGGGAAGAGGTACATTTTTTTTCCCCATATTCTGCCTTAAGCTAATAAAAAATTTAAGCATGGACATTTTGGATGGTTCATCCTTTATCTCTGACAAATATCTGACTGTATGTTTCATGGGAGAACATGAGCTACTGAATTTAAAGAAGTTTATTTTGAAATCTCACCTTTCATTAAAAGTGGAAGGGGAAACACCCTACCTCTCATGTCATTGTTTCAGATCCAGGAAACTAAAAAAGAGGGCTCTTGTGGTGGTTTAGAGTCAGGCAAAACTAAATTGAGCCCCTCTCTCTGCTTCCGGCTGCTGTGACCCCAAGCTAGAGACTTCCCCTGTCTGAGCCTTGGCCTCTTGGTGTGTCTCGAGACATTCGTGAGCAATTGTGTGGGTAGCATTTGGCCTGACGCTTGGTAGTTCTTCTAGTCCATCGTATGTGTGGCATGGACATGAAAACCCTCTGATCTGACCAAGTCATGTGGTAAATGTCACCCCTGGGCCCCATTGCTCTGGAGACACCCTGGGGCTCTTGTTGAAGCCAGTGCCTAACCAGCCTGGCCTGGCTGGGAAAGCCCTCTGGAGGCGGAATGTGGTTTGTGGGCTGGAAAGTGAGGCTTCCTCTCCTCCCTCATCCCAACCCAATCCCCACCCCACCCCACCCCACTCCACTCCCATCACAAGGTGCAGGAGGCTACAGGTCTGGATGTGACCTGTACTTCGGCAGCCTGACTTAATGATACCAGGGGCCTCACAGTCTAGCACAGTCTCTTGGCTCTTTGTGAATCTAGGAAATTCCTAGCAGGCTTAGTGCTATCAGCTAATGCACAAGCTGTGACCTGTGTGTCCTTGTCACCGCTAAAGGAGGAGAATGTGCTTAGGAGAGGAGTCAGAAAAGCATCCATGATGGAACTGAGGACACTGGGAGCCTCCTTCCACTGGCCTGTGCAGGGCTGGTATCTCCCTGGTGTCCCTCTGTCTCCATCCCCTGTGACAGGAAGCAAAGGGCTCTAGCAAGGGACATCCTGGGCTGGAATTCCTATTTGTCACTTCCTCATTAAGTCATAGGGTGACTGCTCTGTCCCTCCCTGCGATCCCAGTTCTCATCTAGCACTGGGCCTGCTCATGGTAGGAGGTGCAGAGTGTGTCTTGGTTGGGTACACGGGTGGATGGGTGAGACGGACGGACTCAGGAAGGCCTCCAGCCTAATCAGTGATCTTTCCTGCTAGGCTGCTGGAGGGCTGGGATAGCTGTGCAGAATGCCAGCTCAGCACCCACTCATGGGTGTTCTTTTGAACACTACTGAAGCTTCTGCCTGTCAAAGTGTAGTGGGGAGAGCAGGTGGAGGCAAGAGTACATAGGTAGAGAGACCCAATCAGTGCTGAAGGCTGGAGCAGCCCTCACCCCACCCAACGCACCAGGATGCTCCATGCACTGCCCCCTCCACTCCCCTGCACAGGGGTAGCCCCAGCTGACGAGTGCCAGTGCCCCCCTCCCAGCTCACCCCGCAAGTCCGAATGTGCTCACTGCTCACTGTTCATGCTGGATTCACTCACCACACAGTAGCTGCAGCAAAATCAGAACTGAGAATGGCAGATTTGCAGATTTTAAGCTACATTCACAGGGGGCCTGCAGCTTAGCTCAGTTGTTTAAGCACCTGCTTGGGCAAATTCATTCAGGCGCAGGAGACTGGGGTTTGATCCCCAGCTCCACAAGCCCAACCCACCCTTAAGGCAGCCTGAGCCAGACAAAAAAAAAAAAAAAAATTCTTAAGCTACAGTACCAGGCTCAGATTTGTGATTCAGAGCTAGGTTCTGGTACCTGTATGAGGTGACCTGTTCTGGCATGGAAGCAACAGGAACCAGGCCTTGCCCGAAGGCTGGCCAGGCAGAGTCAGCCCTTCTGGTCCTTGCACTAGGACCCAAGGGAGGCACCCACTGCACTCTAGTCCAAGATGGGCTGAGCTGTGTCCGGCAGCCAACAGCCATCGAGGTGGCCTGGGCACACAGAGCAGGGCAGAACAGTGTGGCCCACCACCTCTGCCACATGACCCTCGGCCAGCTGCTTCCCTGTGGTGGCTCAACCTGCTCTTTGGTTTAAGGACAAACTGCCTAGCTGCAGGGAGGAGGAGAAGGAAGGAGAGTGCAGGCGTGACAGCCCCATGGCTATGGTGGCTCTGGGAGCCACGCTGGGTCACCTGGGTCAGTAGCAGTGGTAGCACAGCACAGCACCCTAGCTCTTTCTGAGGGCAGCTATGTCCCTCCTGTGCTCTGGAACTGTCCTCTAGTGCTTGTTTGGGGAAAGACCTTGAAGGCCTTCCCTTCCTGATGGGAAGCACCAGAAAGAGGCTGCTGTGGTTGGCAAGGGCGGAGAAGAGCAAGCAGCCTCATACAGGTACCCAGTGACTTCTTGCTCTCTCCCCAAAAGTCCCCATCACCTCCTAGGATCCTCAGAGCAAGTGCAGCCCCCTCCATGGTGCAAAGGTGTGGACACCATGGCCCAGCACCCAGGCAGGCTCTGAACCCTGAGCAGGCTCAGCCCCCACGCCTGGGCCTATAGCTTATGGCTCCCTGGTCGGTCTATAATTCATAGAAGCTGGGCGTGGGTCTTCCTGGGCTGTGTATGTGTTTGTTTACACAGACAGAGCTCACAGGTGGCTGACAAGGGAGATGTATTTTTTATAACAATGAATATTTAATTTCCACATCACAGATGAAAAAGACTCTCTGAAGAAGCATCCAAGGGAGACTCCAGAGAGCAACCGCTAATCAGAAAAGGGCCTTCTCGTGAGGGCTTTTCCACGTGGCTCACTCTTTTTCTTTAACTTATTTTCTTTTTTTTTCCTGACTGTTGAAGTAGGTATGCTCATCATAGAAAAGTAAAAAGCAGCAGGTGAGGGCAGTCACTCGTAATACCATAATACCGTTAGCTGTTACCAACATTTAGGCCTGTGCCTTTCTAGCCTTTCCTCTATGCATTTTTCCACAGATAAATGAAAGGGAAAGCACCCCAGTGCCCCCCGGGGATTTGGGGGCAGGTACCACAGTTCACAGATATTCAGGGCCCCCCTCTGGGCTTTGTGTTTGCAGAGACGCAGGGCAATCCTCCTGGAGGCTTTATATCATCTCCCCATGGTTTATTATGTCTCATCCAGTGTAAATGCTGTGCAAGTGGTTACACAGTGTTGATTGGGGAATTATATAAGGCTGGGCTCGCAAGTCTGGAGACTGTACTGATACGATTTTTTTTTCCAAATAGCTTGAACCCGCAGCTGATTGAATCCACAGATGTGGAGCCTACAGACATGGAGAGTGATGTAAACATTGCAGCTCTGCAGCCTGAGGTCTAAATTCTTCTTCACAAACATTGTTTAGCAGAAGGGTCCCATTCAGTCAGGCATGCCAGATTCCTATTGCTGAAAGCTGAGGTGACTCCGTGGTTTTTAATTTATAAGCTTAACTTCTTTGCTTAAGATACTAGGGCTGCCCCGTAGGGCCTTGCAAAGGATAGGAAGCACTCTCGCCGAGCTACCCCCAGCTCTGGTTCCATGTTTTAATGTTACAGCGCAGTGATGAGCGCCTCTGGCTAGGGGTCTCTGCGGTACTGAGCGTTTTCTAGTGGAAGTAGAGTGGCTAGGTCAGGGCTGACGGGAGCACGGGGGCGGGGCTCTTGGCAGAGATGGCAGCCGCCTTCCTTCCCGCCCACCACGGCGCCCTGTGGCCTCCTTCCCACCCTGTGTGTGGAGCGGCAACGTTGCCCTGACTGCCTGTTCTCCTCTCTCTTGTCTTCCTACACCCCAGCCTGGTAAAGCCCTTGCGACACTATGCGGTCTTCCTCTCCGAAGAGTCTTCTGACGATGAATGCCCGCGGGAAGAGGCCCCGAGCACTGGCTTCACCGAAAACTTTTTCTTCTCCGCTCCCTTTGAATGGTCTCTCCTGCCTCCTTCCAGTTCCCTGGGCTCAGCTTGGTGACTCTGGGGCTGCATGGGGAGCGGGGCTGGTGCTGCTTGCTCTCGTGCGCAGGGAGGGTGTTTGGAGTGCAAGGGTGCCCTCGGCTCCCCTCCATGTGGAAGGAGGTGGCTGGCTAAGGCGAGCGCCGCCAGTCCTGTCCTAAGGGGAGTGAACTTGATCATGAATGGAGCCGGTTACCTCCTTGATGCTGGAGTCCTCCCTTACCTATCTCAGCACAGAAAACTATGGAGATGGAAATCAGATTTTAAGTTTAAAAAAAAAAAAAAAAAGGTGCAAACTTTTACGTTTTTCTTTCTTTCTGTCTTTCTTTCTTTCCTTTTTCTACTAAGAATTGAACCCAGGACCTCAAGCAAGCTAGGCAAGCAACAAGCACTTTACCTTTTTTTTTTTTTTTTTGAGACAGGGTCTCACTAAATTGTCTAGTCTGCTGTCAAATTTGTGATACTCCTGCCTCAGCCTGTGAGTACTGGATTATATCACAATGTCCAAATGGAATGTCTATATGAAATAGCACAGCATGTCTAAATGGTCTGATCTACCTGACTTTATACCATGTAACTTTATTTTTACTTACAACTATAAGCCCCATATTTACAAATAGTCTTTTTGGGTCAGGCCTAGTGGTGCATGCCTGTAATCCCAGCACTTGGGAGGCTGAAGCAGGAGGATCAGTGCAAGTTCGAGACCAGCCTGGGCTACAACAGTGTGCTCAAGGCCAGCCTGAGCTACACAGTGAGACCCTGTCTCAAAAAGACAAAATAAGCCGGGCGTGGTGGCGCATGCCTGTAATCCCAGCACTCGGGAGGCTGGGGCAGGAGGATCGGTGGGAGTTCGAGACCAGCCTGGGCTACAAAAGTGAGTCAAGGCCAGCCTCAACTGCATAGCGAGACCCTGTCTCAAAAAGACAAAAAAAAGACAAAATAAATAAATAAATAAAATAAGCCTTCTGTGGTGGTGGTGGTAGTGGTGGTGGTTTGGGGTTTTTTGGGTTTTTGTTTTTGTTTTTGTTTTGGCAGTAATAGTAATGAAGAAACAGCCTTTGCACTGAGCTACACCTCCAGCCCTTTTTATTTTATTTTATTTTATTTTTGATTCTGAAACAAGGTCTTTCTAAGTTGCCAGTTTGCCAAGGCTGTGCTCAAACTTGACATGTTTCTGCCTCAGCCTCCCAGAGTGCTAAGATTATAAGTGTGTGCTACAGTGCCTGGCTACAAACAGCAATTATTTCCTTTTCCATGCTGGGTATTAAATTTAGGGCCTTAGGGAGCCAGGGAAATAGCTCCGTGGCTATTTGGCGGGACCCTGGTCCCGCCAAAAAATAAATAAGTAAATTTAGGGCCTTCACATGGAGCTACATTTTCAGCCCTATGTTGAAAGAAGCATTTTTTTGTTGTTGTTACTGTTTTGCAGTACCAGGGATTGAACTCAGGACACTGCACTGCCAGGCAGGCACATATTCTACTGAGCTATCTCTCTGGCACTTGAAAGAAGGCTTTGTTAAATCGCCCAGGGCACATTTTATTTATTTATTTATTTAAAATTTTTTTATTTATTATTTTTATTCTTGTTTCAGAACCTTTGTTTGTTTATTCACTCATTTTTATGGCCGGCTCAGCCCACCCCAAGGTCAGGGCTGGCGCAGCATGTGGTGCC
>PVJA010005605.1:44883-78278 GCA_004027025.1 Myocastor coypus
AGAGTACTGAGATTAGAAGTATATACCACCACACTGGATCAAAAAGCTTTTTTTTTTTTTTTTTTTTTTTTAAAGTTCATTGTTTTGGGGGGGAAAAAAAAGTAGTAACAAAAGTAAAAGTACACCTTTTTTTTTTTTTTTGTGGGACCAGGGTTTGAACTCACAACCTTACACTTGCCAAGCAGGCACTTGTGCCATGGAGCTATCTCCCCGGCCCCCAGAAGTGCACCTTTTAAAAAGAAAAAAAGCAGCCGGGCGTGGTGGCTCACGCCTGTAATCCCAGCATTCGGGATGCTGAGGCAGGAGGATTGGTGCGAGTTCAAGACTAGCCTGGGCTACAAAAGTGAGCTCAAGGCCAGCCTCATAGCGAGACCCTGTCTCAAAAAAGACAAAAAAAAAAAAAGTTCTGAAACAAGAAAAATAAATAAAATTTGGGGCTGGGGAGATAGCTCCGAGGCACAAGTGCCTGCTGGACAAGTGCAAGGTCGTGAGTTCGAACCCTGGTCCCACCAAAAAATAAATAAATAAAAAGAAAAAAGCAGTTCGGCTGCCCCACCCCCAGAGTAATCTTCCGCAGTGCCCAACCCTTTGCCAGGTCTTAACCCTCCACCCACAAGTTTTACAGAGCTGGAATTGAACCAAGAGACAAGTTTGGTGTCCTTTTTCTTTGAAAAGTCAGAGATGTTTGTACCTGGAGCCTGAAGCACCACAGCCTTCCCGACAGTGAACTGTTAGCCAATGCACAGAAACACTCCAGGATGTGCTCTGCTCCCGGCCTTTCTTGCCACCAGCTCACCTGTGGCTGGCTGCCTACAGGTTGTTCCTCCCCTTGTCCAGTTAGAAAAGGGCGGACTAAGTCAGTGTCACCCTAGCATCACAGTCACCTTCAAGATTCTTTTCCATGTTTTCAAAGTCAGCCTCGTTGTAGACAGTAATCTTTATGATGCCGTGGCTCTATGTGTTAGCTATTATTTCTGTCACCACTTAGAGTAAACACAGAAGCACTAGAATGAGAAACATCCATCCTGCTGTCCACCTGAAATCCCCTTGCAGGGAAAGGCAGCCTGCCTGGATGGTATCCGCAGTGCGCTCCCCGGGGGAGCCCAGAGTGGTGGTCCAGGTCCTGCCCCATGACTTTTAGGTTATCTGAATAACTACAGGCCCTCTCTCACCAGTGCCCTATTCTCAGTAAGGGCCTGAGTGTGTGCTTAAAAAGAACTGACCCGCCCTGCCTCAACAGAAAAAGGATTAAAAAGAACCCTGATTCCTAGCTGTCTGTATTCCCTTTGTTGTGTTCAAATGGGATTCAAAGCTGTTCAATTCCGTGGTCAGGGTGCTTGGTCAGGGTGAGGGAGGACTTTTGGTGTCTTGAGCTTGGCTTCCATGTCCACCTCTTGCAGGATGCTGCGAGTCGCCTCGCGTCTCTGTACTTCCATTCCGGTACACATAAGGAAGGTGCTGGGGTGCAGGCCCTGCTTCCTGAGCTGCGAGTTAAGGGAGTGTACACCCTGATAGGATTCCTCCCCTCCCATGGCCGGCCTGGTTCCCTCTTGTGACTGTGAGCCTTCTCATGGCCAGCAGGTGGCGCCAGCTCTCCATTATACCAGTGCCAAGAGCTCAGTGCTCTTCAGACTCAGGCTGGCCTCCGCCTGGCGCTAAAGGTCAGGGTCACCAGGGTACCATTACCTGCTCTGGCTCCCACTCAAGGTCTTGATGTGGAATCTACAGGAAGCGGCAGCACAGGACCCACATAGTGGCCACGCTTGCTGGTGGGTTCCATCGTTACCAAATGTGCCGGCTTAGGGCCCGTAGGCTTGCTGCCTGCAGCACACCAAGCCCTGCGCTGGCTACGCGGTCACCACCCCCAACAAAGAGCTGAAGCTCAGAGAGGTTAAGTGCCTTGCCTGCGCGCCCACAGCAAGACACCGCCTGGCCAGGACTAGAACAGAGGCCAGCACAATCGGAGGTTACAGGGTGCCCCAAAGCATGCTGGGGCAGGCCGGGCACTGCCCTCTGGGGGGTTCCAGCACAGCTGCCCACCAGCTGTTCACCCCTGACTCTGGCTGATTGTCAGTCACCAGATGCAGAGCGCAGGGGAGGACCATATCTGCTCCTATCCCTGCCCTTTCCAGTCCTGTCCACTTCCCAACAGTTATAGAAAAGACACATGGTTCTGAGGGAACTACGTGGACCCCACAAGGCTGGTGAAAGCCTTTGTGACTCGGCCAAACCCCAGCACCAACGTCAAGTCAGCTTCTGCCGCGCTGTCTCCAGGCATGGCCCCTGGGGACTGCCTGGTCCCCCATGGATATCCGGGGTGGGAGAATCCAGCCTGCTGTCTCTTCCCAGGCCACAGCCGTATCGGACGCTCAAGGAGTCAGACAGCGCAGAAGGTGATGAGGCAGAGAGCCCTAAGCAGCTGCAGCAGGAGCCCAGGGCCCCTGGCCTCGCCCCTCCTGAGCGGGCTGCCAGCACTGACCTCCTGGAAGACATCTTCAGCAACCTGGACGTGGAGGCCCCGGTGCAGCTGGGCCAGGCCAAGAGCCTAGAGGACCTGCGAGCCCCCAAAGACATGTGTGAGCAGCCAGGGACCTTTGACTATCAGGTATGGAATGGACTGGGGGCATCTGCTGCTGTAGCCTCCACACAGGAGGTGGAACAGGAGGTCGTAGTCAGGGAGACCAAGGAAGGAAGTCCTCAGCCAGTGCTTGGACACCTGGTGGCTACAGACCCCACCCGTGGGCCCGCAGCCACCCCCTAACAGGTCCTGGAGAAGATGCCCATGCCCAGGTAGAAATCTGCTGCCTGCTTGTGTTTGTGGAGCAGGCAGAGGTGGGCATTGACCCCTACTGGACCTGGGATTGCTCCCATCTCTGCTAAGGCTTGCTGGAAGAGCCTTTGGGGCAAATTTCCTGGGGGTTCTAGATTATCCTTATGTGGCCACTGACCTCCTCCTCTGGTTTCTCATCTATCCCACCCCTTATCGGTGCCACCCTTGAAGCCACAATGGTTCACATTGGAATTCACTGTCCCCTTAGGTCCTATAAATTCATGGCCAAGAGTAGGGGGTGACTTTGCCCTGATTGAACAGCTCAGAAATGGAAGAGCCAGGACTCAAGTCTGGTCTCCTCTTTGCACCACCGGGGCACCCTCAGCCAGGCACGAAGCCTGCCTTGCCCTCTTGGGGTGAGCATAGGTACCCCATGCTCTGAAGGGTAAAAGGGGTCAGAGTAGTGGAAGGCCAGGAAATAAGAGTCTTCTTCCTAAAACAGTGCGGTGTGAGTACCACCAGTGCAAAAGGACAGGTGCATCCTCCCAAGTCCCCTGTAGCGCACACGGCTGGTCCCACTGGTACACAGGGAGTGGAAGTAGCCTATTCTCCCTCCCATCCGTCCTGGGCCATCAGGCCAGTCACCACCTTCCTCTTTCCCTCCCGACAGCGGCTGGACCTGGGCAGGAGTGAGAGGAGCCTTGGGATGATGGTGGCCTTGAAGCTTGCCCACCCATACAACAAGCTCTGGAGCCTGGGCCCGGACAATATGGCCATCCCCAGCAAGCCCCCCGGCACCTCCTCTGAGCAGCCCTCGGCCCTGCCTGGGGGCTCCCCAAGCCTGCCTTGCAGACCTCCGGCCCGGGACAGCATCCTGACCCCCAGCCACAAGGAAGAGGCCCCCACCCCCACTCCAGGCAGCATCACCATCCCCCGGCCACAGGGCCGGAAGACACCCGAGCTGGGCATCGTCCCTCCGCCGCCTGCTGCCCGCCCAGCCAAGCTCCCAGCTGCTGGCGGAATACTCGGGGACTTCTCGGCAGATCAGGAAAGGCAAGCTGCTCTGAGCCCAGCCCTGTTCCCAGGGCTCCTCCCCAGAGTGGCACCCCATGGCCCCACAGAACTGCTGCAACCTCTCAGCCCAGCCCCAGCAGCTGCAGGCGCAGGCAGTGACGCTCTGCTTGCCCTCCTGGACCCACTTCACACAGCCTGGTCAGGTGACGTCGCCCCGCCACACCCTGCCACCCCAAACGTGGCATTCACCCCCCAGTTCAGCTTTGCACCTGCAGGGACGCCTGCCCCCTTCTCTCAGCCATCACTCAACCCTTTTGTCCCATCGGTGCCAGTGGTACCCCCTGCCCTGCACCTGGGTTCTACACCAGCTGGGCCCTTTGGGGCCCCCCCAGCTTCCTTGGGGCCATTTGCACCCAGCCTCCTCCTGTCCAGTTCTGGCTTCTGCACACCTCATAGATCTCAGACCAACCTGTCTGCCCTCTCTATGCCCAACCTCTTTGGTCAGGTGCCCATGGGCACCCACACCAGCCCCCTGCAGCCTCTGGGTCCCCCCTCTGTCGCCCCATCTAGGATCCGAACACTGCCCCTGCCCCGCTCAAGTGCCAGGGCTGCCGAGGCCAAGCAGGTGCTGGCCCTGAGGCCCGGGGAGCCTCCACTTCTGCCTCCCAGGCCCCCCCGGGGCCTGGAGCCAGCAATGCAGCCCTCTGCTCCTCCGCAGGCCAGAGATCCCTTTGAGGATTTATTACAGAAAACCAAGCAGGACGTGAGGCCAGCCCCAGCACCCAGCTCAGTGGAGCAGCTCCGGAGGCAGTGGGAGACCTTCGAGTGAGCGGGCTCAGGGCACAACACCACAGCAGCCCTCTGCCCTGCCTCTGCCAGGGTGTGCTGGTGGGGAGGAATGGGGCCTGCTCCCTACCCTTCCCCCACACTGTGCTGCTCCAAGCTTCGGCCCTGGGGGGTAGTGCCAGTGCCCACCCCCTCCTCAGCACCTGCCTGGGTTTTGCACTAGAGTTGGCTGGGCCAGCGACTGCCCCAGCCCTCATCCTGCCACCCTCTTCCAGGACCCCACCCCACGAGGAGTCCTGCTCTCTCTCCTGTCCGTCCTGCAGCCACCCTGGGGCTGTACCCGACATGAGCCCCAGGGAGAGCTGTGTGTAGGAGACGCAGGTGGCTCTGGGGTGGCGTTAGGGCACTTCCTGGGCTGCAGGGCTCCCCAGAGGAGCATCTCTAACCCGCTGTAGCAATACACTTTCTTTATGGGTCTCCACCCCAGCCCACAAGTTCCAGTTGTTTCTGGGGGCCAGGCTGTTCCTCCAGGCCCCTCATGGTGGCCAAACCCAGCCCCAGACATTCCCATGTGGGGCCGAGGAGCACCAGCAACTCTCTGGTTTATAAAAGGAAAGAGATCCCCACAGCCTGAGTGTCACACTGCGACCTCCACGCTGCCCCACGCTTCTGTCACTGTCAAAGGTGGGGCTCAGCTTCCTGCCCTCTGGGACTTCACAGGCAGAGCTGAACAGCAGCCACCCGGCTCCCAACTCCAAGGCCACAGACGACAGAGGTGCCACCACAACCTGAGTACCCTGGACAGGACCAGGAAGCCCTGGACCCTCGCAGCCCCTGTAGAGGAGACTTGGGGAAGCCTAAGAGCCAGCCCCTCCACATCCACCCTGAGCTGCTCGCCAGCACAGAAATTCCTGAGGCCAATGTCACCAAAGTTCAATTGGAATGTATTGTTATTGTTTCTTTTATCTTTCTTTTCCTTTTTACCTTATTGATTTGATGAATCTTGAAAACTCTTTTCAATAAACCAAGTTTAAAAACAGCCCAACCATTTAAGAAAACAACCATCTGAGACATGCAGGAAATTGTGAACATTTTGACCCAATTTCTCATTTCCTATTCGTGAACAGTCAGACAAGTCTCAGGGAGTGGAGGGGGGTGGTGTCTGGTGACAAAGGAGTCTCTGGAGGCCCCCAACACACCAGCAAGCCCCCTGGGTCTGAGAAGGCTGGGAGGACACCACCACTGCTCAGGAGTCGCTGAGGCCTGGCCACCCGGCACGCAGCCCTTCCCAGGTCAGCTGTAACCCAGGACAAGCCCGCCCCATGTCAGGAGTGGCTGTGGCTGGGAGCCCCCTCCAGGACTCAGGCACAGCAGCACAGGTTCCAGTTCCACACCCATCCTGGGCAGGCTGTGGGGACACAGCAGCCCCCGAAGACCGGAGAAGATGAGGTGCCAGGTGGCCCGGGCAAGCAGGCACACCTTGGTGTCCACAGCTGTGCTGGCTGCAGTCTTCACTCACCAGATGGAATTCGCAAACCCAAGGATGATCTGTGTGTCCACTCAAAACCTTCTTGGGGAAACGACTGGCATCCTTGTGTCCTTAAAGGAAGCTGTGGGCAGGAGGGGCCCCAGTGCCCCCCAAACACCATTCCGTCCCTCCAGTGGAGTGGAGACCAGACAAGGGGCAGGCAGGGAAAGATTCTGCCCAGTCAGTCCCCAGGCCTGTGCTCCCTCAGAGCTCAGGGCCAGGCACCTGCCACCTCACAAGTGGCACATGGGCGTGCTGGATGTCCTGAGGCCTAGGCCACCTGGCACACAGCCCTTCTCTGGTCAGGTCCACACAGTCCTACTGGAAACACAGAGCGGGGTTGTAGGCCACCAATAGTGCCCAGGGCACCCAGACACCAAAAAAAAAAAAAAAAAAAAAAAAAAACACATGAAGGTCTCATCAGCAAGAGCAGAGCCTTGGATCAGACTATAGCCTTACTGGGTGCTACTTGAAGGGGGACAGCCTGTCCACTCACCCACAGTGGCCATCATCACAGAGTTAAACTCATGCTGAAGTGCCACCTACAATGTCTTCTTTTAGGGGCCTTAAGTCACTGGCACTGACTTCATAACTCAGCCAGAGAGCCCTGCTGCTCTCCACCCACTCAGGAGCATGGAGAGAGAAGGGGCAAGCAGGTGAGAGAAGCCCCGGGTGCCCCAGTGCTGTGCCTCTGGCAATGCCCCAGGGAAAATCAACCAGCTTAGGAGTGTAGAGTCTTCTGGCCTTGGTCCTGGAGCCCACATCACAGTAGGTGCCAGCCTGAGAGGTAAGGACACTGGGGCCCCTCTCAGGCGCAATAGGACTCTGTGAAGCCAAGGGAGGCCTGGCCCTGGGCAGGTGCTCTTGCACCAGAGGTCACACTGTGACGAAGAGATGCGGCACCGTCCTACCCCACTGGAGCACTGGCTCTGACACCAGGGCCCGATGAGCACAGGTGCCTCGCAGACGGCTCAGAGAACCCCCTCCAGCACCTTCTTCTGCCAGCCCACAGCACACACAGGACCAGCCTTGGAGACAAACAACCACTGGAAAGCCAGAGTGCTCAGGTGAACTTTGAGGATGAATCCTCTTCATCTTGCCGGGCCCCAGGGAGGAACCTTCCCACCTCTGACCAAGGGAGATGACACTTCAGACACCTAAAGGGACACCTCAGCCATCCTTCATGTCAGGAATTTAGCATCGTGTCTCCTTTCCTGGCTGGCAGCCCCTATAATCCTCACAACAGCCCTGTGAGGTAGGTAGGAGGCATCTCCATCTGCCAATACCCCTGGCCAGGCAGGAAATTCGGAGCAATGTCCTCTGCCCCTGAGGCCTGCCCAGCGGACGTGGCATCAGTGGGTGGCTCTGGGATTCCCCCACGTGACTGGCTCTGGCACCAGCAGGACAGATCCGCCTGAAGGCACTTTTGTTCCAGGAGCCAGGAACCCACTGAACACCCTCTCTGCTTTCCCAGCAGTCTCTGGGGCAGACTGCCCCTGCAGTGGGGAGAAGATGCCAGAACTAAAGCCATGGTGCCAGGCCAAGCCCTGGCTGAACCTCCTGGAGTACTGGAAGCCTTGAGCTGCCCCTGCCCCAAGATGCACAGGTGTCCTGTACTCTCAGAGTAGCCACGTCCCCCAAGGGGTCACCTGCCCTTGCTACACAGTCACATACGGCAGAAGAGGCAGACACACAAGACACACTGCAACACCCACAGCAGCATCTCAGAGTGCCACATCCACCCACATTCACGCACACACACTCCTGACCACGCCCCCTGCACCTGCGTGTGGAGAGGCGCACCACCTCCAGACGCCCTCCGCTTCCCTGAGCTGCTCCCCTTTCCTCAGTGCCTGATGAGGCATTGCAAAGACTGCCAGCCACAAGGACATTCCAGCAGATGTCCTGGGTCCTCGAAGCAGCCTCTTAGGTCTCCAGCTGGAAATCCTACAGGACCTCCAGGCAGCCAAGCCACCTAGATAAGTCTCTCCTCGGGTGGCACCTTGAGGACGCTGTCCATCTCCAGCCGGGCCCCGGCCACCTCCTGCTGGCTTGGGCTGTAGGTGCCCTCTGACTGGCGGCGCTTCCTGGCAGCAAGGATCCCTGAGAGGAGACCCAGGAGCAGGAGGAGGAGGCAGGCACAGGCTGCAGGCACAGCCACCTCCAGCAACGGGAACGGCAGTGGCAGGGGCAGGCCCTTCTGCAAGGGGGAAGGAGGGAAGGAACACAAGGATGTGCTCAGAGGAAACCCAAGCAGAAAGCAGGCTTCCCCAGAAGGTAGTGAGAGACCCAGCCCAGGGGTATGCAAGAGGGTGACTTCCTGGAGCCACCTGTGGTGCCCCTGAGGGTGGGAGAAAGCAGCCATTCAGGGCATGTCAGGTACACAGGGTGAGACTTCACAGTCCTGTCCTCCAAGCAGGGGCAGTGGGGGCAGACTGAGCTCTACTGCTAGTGAGGTCAGAGTCCTCGGGCCTTCCCCACTGAGGGGCTGCAACCACAGATGTCCCTGGGAGACTAGGGCCAGGCTTTCAGGGCCAGGGCCAGGCTCCTCCCCACCTGTAGTCACAGATCCCCAGGATACCCTCATGCAGTGACCTGCACACTTGGAATTCTGAACCCCAGAGTTCCAGAACTGCAGCGCTCAGGAGTCTCAGCCGCACCAACGCTCCCTCCGTATCTTGAGGTTCCTTAGCTGTGACCTGTGTCCCCAACCCCAGCATGCAGCCCTCCAGAATGGGCCCAAAGCTTGCTCCAGTCCTGGGTGGGTCCTCAAAGACCTCTACCCTGGCACTCCTAGGGGAGCTGTAAAACCATTTCCTGCTCCTGGCCCAGGAGAAGGACTGGTGGGCGGGAAACCAGAAGCTGTAAAAGTTCAACTTGAAAGGAAACGTTCCCCGCAAACAGGATCTGCAGTTTACGACCCAGGTGCCAGAAGCCTTCAGAGGCCCCGACTACCTTTCCTGACGTCCTCCTGCCAACGCTACAGCGGACTCACTGCACCTCGGATGGAGGCAGGGCCTGCTCCAGCCCCTCAGCTGGGGTGCTGGTCCCCTCTGTCCAGGATCATCCTCAGCTGAGCCCCCCAGCACCAAGGACATCTTCACCATGGCCAAGGCTGCCCTGGCTCAGAAACTCCAAGCTTAGAGGCTTCCAGATCCTCTGAGCCTGGAACCGTGGTCCCAGAGTAGACTGGGCGGAATCCACCTATTCCCACTACCATCCCCCAGGCACTGTGGGGACCCCAGGCCCATGCTGGCCAGGAGTCTTGTGTCTCACTCATGGCTGATGGAACCCCACATCTCCTACAGACAAAATGCGTCCCATGTGGCCTAGCAGGACATGCAAAGGAGCAGTCCCTGCTGCTGCTCTCCTCCATAGTAGAGGCAGTGCAGGGACAGCACCCCATCTCCCTGAAGGCAGACAGCCTGTGTCCTGGCCACTACTCACCACCACTTCACAGATCGGGCCGGAGAATCCTGAGCTGCAGATGCACTCATACACCCCGCCCAATGCCTGGCAGGTACCCCCGTTCAAGCAGGGGTTGGCTTCACAGGGCAGGGTGGGGTTGCGGCACCTGGGGAGGGTCAGGGCTGAAGCTGAGAGGATTGCTACTCCTGTTGCTTCCACACCCCCAATCAAGCCTCAAAGATCATCCACCATCCCTGAGCAGCGGTGTTACTGCTGGTGGGGCCTTGCCAGGGGACTGAAGCTGAGTGCAATTGCCACTGCTTGGCCCTCCTCCAGCCCAGTGTTCCTGACCATGAAGGACCCTCCACAAGAATGACAGGAAAGCATATTGACAGGCGAGCGCTGTCCAGAGACATTGAGTCTATTCGGAGACCCACACTGTATTTGCAGTGTTCCCTGTGGTCAGGACCCAATCCCAAGAAATGCCAGCTGCATCTACATAGCAGAGAATGAGCTTGCATGCCCCAGAAGGATCAGGCGACAGTTGTGGGCTGTCTGGCACTGAATACCCGTGAGGATGAGATGGAGAGGGAAGGTCCCCACTTCTAGCTGCTCATCCCCCAGTCCCCAGACCCACCTCTGGCCAGCAGAGCCCTCCTGGCAACTGCAGTTGGCACTGCCAGGCCCAGCCTCACAGGGGCCACCATTGAGGCAGGTAGAGTTGAGGCCACATCCCTCAGGCAAGATGGACAACCTGAGGAGAAAGCACAGGGCTGGACCAGGCGACAGCAAGGAGGAGCCTTGTTCTCACCCATAGAAGTCAAGGTTCAGCCCTACAGACCTCCCTAGCCCACAGAGAAATTGGTCTACGTGGGAAACAAGGGGCCCAGGCCTACTGTCCAACTCACTGTCCAGCCAGTGACAGGGCAAGAACTTTCCTGGGACTTCAAGGCCACTGAGAAGCCAGAGAAACAGAAGGACTGAGACAGGGCTGTTCCTCAACAGAACCTGGGTGGGCATTCATGGAGAAGGGGTCGGGCCACTAGAGGACCCAAAGAGCTTGGGAATAGTGGGGAGTAGAGCCTAGGCAGAGGGCTGGGACTGCTCGCTTAGCCCTGGTCCAGGACACTCCGTGGATGCTGGCTACACGGCCTCAGGGTCATTTCCCAAAACGAGCTCTGGCTCCACAGTCACCTCCCAGATCAGAGCGAATTCTGACATCCATGGTTAGCAGGCCGCACATCCACCGCATTGAAGCCTCAGGTGTGTCAGATCAAGCTGTCTGCCCCCATCTAACTGATGAGGAAAGTGACGCCCCTACCTCGGACCCCTCCACTGCCTCGCACCCCGCCCTTGGCCCAGTCCTGCCACCCGCACCTGCAGCGCGGGCCCACGAAGCCAGGGGGGCAGCGGCACTCGAAGCGGCCATCCCGGCGCGCGTGACACCGGCCTCGGGCACAGGGGGCGGAGCGACAGGGGTCGGCGCGGGCCTCGCAGCGCGGACCCTCCCAGCCCGGGCCGCAGGTGCAGGCGACAGCGTCGAAGAGGTCTCGGCAGGTGCCGCCATGCAGGCAGGGCGACGGCGCGCACACCGGCGCACCGCGGCAGCCGAGATTCGGGGCCGGCGCCCCGGGCCAGGCGACGAAGTACTCCCGGGTGCCGGGGGGCGCTCCGGGCCGCGGCCGCGCGAGGGGCAACGGAAGGCCACCGAGCGCCACGCGGCCCAGGCAGCCCGTGAAGTTCTCGGCCAGTAGGACGCGCGCGGTGCCCGGGCCCCGCAGGAAGCCCAGGTCGCCCGCCAGGCCGCGCAGCGCCAGGGGCGTCGCCGCGCCATCCAGCCACAGCAGCCAGCGCGAGGCGGCGGCCGCCGGGCGCTCCATGGCCAGGCGCACGCGGTGCCAGGCGCCGTCAGCCACGCGGGGCCCGGGCGCGGGCAGCACGGCGCCGGCCGCGTCCCCGCCGCTGCTCACCCTGGCTGCCAGCGAGCCGTTGCGCACCGCCAGCCACAGCTCCGCGTGGGCGTCCGCGGCGGCGCGCAGCAGCTCGCCCTCCGGGTCGCGGGTGCGGAAGGCCAGCGAGAGCCCACCGAGCGCACGCCCCGACGACAGATTGCGCCCAGTGAATGCGGCCGGGGGACCCTCACTGAATGTGGCCTCAGCCACACCTGTGAAAAGAAAAAAGCGTTAGGAAATGATGCACGCAGCCCTCCCCAGGGACGCCACCGCTCCCAAACTCGCAAGCTCGCAGGTTTCAGAAACAGCATCTACCCCACAGCTCTCCTCCACCCACCCCATGCATTCCCTACCTCATGGTAATCATTCTGGGACATGGCTGGGGGGATCACTGTGTCCCCTCGCCCCTCCCCAAGGTAACTCTTGACAATCCAACGCCTGGAAAGTCTGTTCCCTACCTCCTCCCAGGAAGAGCCTCTGACTCATCGTGGAGGTTGCCCCTCCCTGCAGCCAGTGATCTTTTCAAACCCTCTGTAACTCCACACTGCCCATGGAATAAAGTCCAGTTGCCTGGCCTGGGACTCAAAGCCCCTGCCTATCTCTGTACCCCGTCTCCTTCTGTGTCCCCTCTGTATTTCTGGTTTAGCTGGTCTTATAGACCTCAGGGCCTTTACACATGACAAGCTCTTCTTCCTGCCTACAGGGTCCTTCCGTGTGGCTCCTCAGAGTCTGCACACCCTCGCCTTCTCTAGCCAGCTCTGTCCCTCTGGATGCAGTGGTCAACCACCATAGGCAGGGGCTGTAAATGTTCCCCGCTAGGGGTCCAGCATAAAGCATGGGGGGGAATCTTAGTATCCAGCTGCAGTAGCCAGGCTCCCGAGGGCACACACTCACAGATAAAGCCATCTGGGACCTCCTCACAGGTGGCCGGTGGGAGGCAGGGCTGGCTGGGACACCACAGCTGCTGGGCACAGGTGGGCCCCGTGAAGTTGTCAGGACAGGTGCAGTGGAAGTCATTCCAGGTGACCAGGCAAGTCCCGCCATTGAGACAGGGGTTGGGCTGCAAGAGAGCAAGGGAGAGGCTGTCGCAGGCTGGGGCAGCATCAGCTCTAGCACCCTCACTGCCCTGACCACAGAGCAGCTCCCGGGGACACACGACCTCCAAACCACGTGGAAAGAGGTCACCATGATCCCCTCATCACAGACAAGAGAAGCTGGGCTCAGCAAGGTGAGGCCATGTACCCAGATCACCAGCCAGCAGGGACAGAGACACTTAACACCAGGCTACCCCAGCTCCAGAGCAGGTGCTGTTCCTGAGCCCACAGGGGCCTCTCCCCTAAGCAACATGCTTAAGCAGCCCTGCGTCTAGGTAAAGGCATCAGTCAGGGACTGACTGGAGTGGGGACAGGCGCAGGGATCACCAGAGAGGAGCAGCTGGATGGAGAGGAGTTGAATTCAAATCTAGTGCTGCCTCTAGCCAAAAGACCTTGGACAAGCCACTCCCCATGCCACCCAACCCATCCTTGCCTCAGTTTCCTCATCAGAGAAAGGGCTCGCCAACCTCAGCAACCCAGGACAGATCCTAGGCTAAGGTCCCCTCCTCCCAGGCACTTACACGGCATGTATCCTCAGACACACAGCCCTGGGTGAGATTCTGGGATGCGCCCAGCTCACTGAGCTGGCTGGAGTTGTTCCCCGGCAGAAGAAAGAAGGGGAGGCGGAGGCCATTGAGTCGCAGGTCCTGGAGGCAGCCTCGGAAGGGCCCACCCCAGGGCTGGCTGTCGGCAGGAAGGATCCTCCCGCCCACATGCACCTGCAGCCCCAGGTCCTGAAGCAGGTCAGGCCCGAAGCTGAGTGTCACTAGGCGGCGGAGACCATCGTCCCAGCGCCCAGGCAGCTCCACAACAGGGCTGCCCAGCGCCTCAGCCCGGATTTGGCCCTCTCTCAGGAAGACCGTCAGGCCCACCACTGAGTGGTTGGCGAACTGTAGCAGCAAGCCAGCAGGCTCCCGAGTGCGGAGGAAGAAGGACACCGTGAGGTTGGGGCCTGGCAGCTCATGGAGCAGGAAAGAAGTGGAGCTCACGGTGCCGCCCAAGCCAAAGGTGGCAGCAGGAATCTCTGCAGGGAGAGACAGGGCCCAGTGTGAGGCATGTGGGTCAGGAGGGTGGGTGGGCCCGGGCTGCAACTGCTGCCTCCCCCTGGCCTCACCATTGGTGCACGTGGGACCACCGTATGGCCGGGGGCAGTCACAGTGGAAGTGAGTCCACAGGTCCACACAGGCCCCTCCATGGGCACAGGGCAGAGGCTGGCACTGTTCCTGGCGTTCACAGCCCAAGACAGCATTCTGGCTTAGGTTGTCTGGGAGCACAAGATGCCCATCCACAAGCACATCCTGGAGGCAGCCGGTGAAGTCTGAGCCACCCAACCATGCAGAATGGGGTCCTGGAGGCCCAGGAGCCACTAAAGCTGTGGGACCTGGGGCCACAGGACCAGAGGCCACACAGAGCCCAGCAGAGCAGCCCTCATGCCAGAGCTGCAGCTCCAGGGTCCCAAGGCGGAGCGCCACCTCCACCTGGTGCCAGTGGCCATCATTTAGGACCATGCCAGGCAGTCTCAGGACAACAGCAGTGGTACCATGACTCCAGAGTGTGGCTTGAAGTGTGCCCTCCACAAGTGCTAGTTCCAAGCGCTCCTGGGTGTCAGTCCGAGTGGCCAGGGTCCCAGTAGGCAGCGTGGTGCGAAACCTTAGTGCCAGGCCCAGGGGCCCACCAGCTGGCACCGATACCCACACAGGAATCGTGGCCATCACAGAAAAGGTGGTATTCTGGCCACAATCAGGGCCATGGGTGCCAGGCGGACAGCGGCAGACGTAACTGTGGACCCCAGACTTGAAGATGGGGGTGCAGGTGGCAGCCAGTGGGCAGGTGTGGCCCTGGCAGCCAGTGAGCTGCACAGAGCAGTCATGCCCACCCCAGGTCTCTGGGCACCAGCAGGCATATCCAGCCACCGCGTCATCACAGGTCCCACCGTGGAGGCAGGGCTCCGACAGGCACTCGTCCACATCTTCCTCACATGTGAGGCCTTTGGGAGAGACCAGGCCAAGGCTCAGCAATACCCAGGACCAGAACCTAGGCTCAACCCATGCCTCCTGTGAGGGGACCTCAACCAAAGCAGTTTCCAAGGGATTTCTCCTGAGGGGCCCATCTCCCCACGTATGGAGAGTCTCCATATCTTGTGATTCAACCCCCAAACATTTGCCCACCCCCGCCTCACTTTCCTGTCTTGACAGCTTCTGAGGCCTCGGCTGGCAGCCTGCAGCTCACCCACTCAGGTGTCTCCCTGCATCTGTTCCACCAGCAGCAGAGCTCCAGTGCCGTCTGCGCAGACTCCTCTGTTTCCTGACCCACCATGCACCCTGGCCTTCACGACCCCTCCTGGCTGGACTCCAGCAAACCCTCATGCCTTGATCCTGCTTCCTAAAAGCCTTGAGCTGCCATTCCTCCAAACATTTCCTAGAAAGTCCTGCCTCTAGAACTTTGTTCATTCTCTTCTCTTGTGGGACTGCCTCAAACTCTAAGTTTCAGGGCCAGAGATATAGCTCAGTGGCATAAAAGCCTGCCCGACAAGCACGAGGTCCTGAGCTCAATTTCTGGTATCAGGGGGGAAAAGGTATCAAACTCCTATTGATTCTGCAAAACCCAACTTTGAGGCCCCTCTGTTTTCCCCAAAAGAATCCCTGCAGACCTGAATATGTCCTTCATGCCTAATAAAGGGCCTGGCCTGGCTTCTGTGGACAGAGATGGAAGGGAAGAGCGGGAGCGGATATGCACATTGAGTGGCCCCAATTGCTACCCCACCTTCCCTCTGAGGGACTCTATGCCACTGTGAAGAGACCACCTAATGCTCTCCTCCTGACCTCCCACCAGCTGCCCAGGCTCCAGCCCAACCCCAGCTCTGCCAGAGCCGCCATGCAACAAGCCAAGGCCAACCCTACCCCCATATCCCAGCTGGGCCAACCCGGCCCCAAAGGAGCCACCCAATGGGGACACCCAGCTTGTCAGCCACAGACACCTCCTGAGAATCCCAGCCACCTGCCCAGCCACCCCCACATGCAGTCCTGTCCCCTATACCTGTCAGGAACCACATGGCCCCCAGGAAGGGGCACAGGATGTACAGCGCCATGGCTTCACACAGGCTGAGTGTGGCTGGCGCTGAGGCCAGAGTGGAGCGTGCCTGGCTGCCCCTCCCTCCAGCAGCTCAGGAATGCCAGGCACTGGCCTCCCCCACAGCAGCCCTGCCCAAGGGAGGTGAGCAGGGAGCCCAGCCCCACAGCAGGGTCCCCTCCTGGGCCCTGGCCTCAGAGATGCTCTCCCTGCCACCCTCAGCTCAACTGGGAAAGAGCTCAGACAGGACTCAGAGCCCCACTTTTTAGGCCCCCCAAGAGAACTGGTCACTTCAGGGTGGGAGCACTGAGACAGCATCTTCCATCCCCACCGCCTTCCCCAAACATGAAGCCTGTACCTGGAAACCTGCAGACAGAGCAGGCAGCACAGTGGCAGGAATGCAGGCAGGCAGGGGAGGCGGCAGAGACATTCCAGAGGGGCATGAACACTTGGGAGTGTAGGTCCCTCAGGTCACCACCAACCACGTGTCTGCACATTGCATGGACCCACGGAGGAAGTGACGTCCTGCACCCCCACTCCTTTGCAGCAGGCCCAGCTCACCAAAGGCAAAGCCTGTCCTATGGTCTGCCCCCAGCTTGGATAAGTCCCTCTGCCCTGTCCTGGCGCAATGGCTCTGCACATTCTCCCATGCCTCAGCCTGCACAGCCAGATGCCAAGGCTACACTCCTGATCCAGGCTCTGGTCCAGCACGGCCGTCTTTCCTGGACCCTGGTGCTAGCCCTTCCCTGTGTGGGCTCCAGGGACACCCAGTATGTTCTTGCTGACCCACAACCAGTGCCACCTGGGAAACGGTGCCCACCAGCAAGCACTCTTGACACATCCCACCCATGTGTGAGAAACCACAGCTCAGGGCTCCTAAATGCTTCTCATCAGCAGCTTCAAGTCCCACTTCCAGAGCCTGGTGCCCAGCTCAGCCTCCCTCAGCTGTAACCTAGGTGACAGCATCCATATCTGCCTCATCTCCTGTCCCCATCAATCCACAAGGCAGAAAGAAGGGACCTTCTCAGCCATCCACCAACCCCCCACCCCCGCTCTGACCTTCCCTGGGACCCACCCAACCCCGGAACCTGTGTAGCCGTGGGAGCAGGAGCACTGGAACCCATCACGCAGGTCCTGGCAATGGCCCCCGTTGAGGCATGGCCCTGAGGCACACTCATCCACATCCACGCTGCAGTCGTCCCCTGCAAGAGGCCCAGCAGTGGCTCCTACCCCGCACCTCAGAGCCACTAGGGTTAAAAGAGTCCATTTACTAGATAGGGACATTGGGGCCCTGCCTAAATCCATGCCTCTGTGGTACGTGATGCCCCACAGAGCCAAGTCTGGCGCAGGTCTGGGGCCCCTCTCTGGACATCTGGATGAGGCCAACGGCTTCCCAGCCAGGCGCTCACCCTCGAAGCCTGCAGGGCAGCGGCACAGGAAACCTGCGGCATGGCGGAAACTGAAAGAGCCTGGCAGGGTGGCATTGGTGCCCCCATATAGAGCTGGGTCTGAGCGCTGTAAGCAGATACCGCCGTTTTGGCAGGGGCGCGCCGCACACTCGTCCTCATCCAGCTCACACCGCTCGCCGCTAAAGCCTGGGGACACACAAGTATACAAGTGGGCATCGGGTCACAGGAGGTCACTACACAGCTCCTCTCCATTGCCACCAGCCCGACCTAGGGCCAGCCAACCAGGGACAACAGCTCTGAGAGTAAGACCCCGGCGGTAAGTAGTTGCTAATGTTACTGAGCACTGTGCCTGTGCCATGTCCTGACCTATGCATCACCGCCCTTAGGCCTTCCCTCTCCTCACTGCACTCTGAGGTGCAGACGCGATTAATTCGCAAACAGGTAGTTACAACGTAGCACAGTCACCCTCCAGGGCCCAGACGCAGCTCGCGCATGCGCACACGTACATCCTGACACCCACCTCCGCCCCCAGCCCAACCCGACCCCAACTCCCACCTCCCCATCCCCACCCCCCAGCTGCACCTCACCCCGCCGCTAGCAGCCCTGGGGGCACGCACGAGCATGCAAGTACCTGGCCAGCAGAGGCAGCGGAAGCTCCCGAGGCCCTCGAGGCAGGTGGCGTTGTGCGCGCAGGGCGCCGACGCGCACTCCAGCACCTCCCGCTCGCAGCGCGCGCCCTCGTAGCCGGTGTCCGCGCAGTCGCACCGGAAGCTGGGGCGGGCGGGGCAGGAGCTGAGCCCCCAGCCCGCCGCCCCACCGCCCTCCCCTCCGGGGGCCCCCGCGGTCGCTCGCTCACCCGTTGACCAGGTCGCGGCATGTGCCCCCGTGTGCACACGGCTGGCTGTGGCACTCGTCGAGGTCCAGCTGGCAGCTGGCGCCCCCGTAGCCCGGCGCGCACACGCAGCGGTAGGAGCCCACGCCGTCCAGGCAGGAGCCGCCGTGCAGGCAGGGCGCCGAGGCGCACTCGTCCACCTCGGCCTCGCAGGTCACGCCTGGACGGGGCCGGGAACACAGAGAGTCGGCGATGCGCACGAGGGGAGAGCGGAAAACGCTGGGTCAGCGGTCGCATCTGCTGTACTTAGGAGGGGCGACCTGTGCGATCTCCACTGAGCGCGCCGGCTAGCTCACTTGGAGCTGGGGCCACGACCCAGCCCCAGCGGAGCCCGCAGCGGTCGAGGCCTGGAACCCGGACTGGGTCAGTACCTAACTGAAGACTGACTTTTAGTAACGACGGGCTCGGTGAGCCAGGGAACTGAATCTTGTGAAAGCAAGCGTTAGGTACTGTCTGCGGGATTAAAATCAGCAAAGTTCTCTTAAAGGAAGTTTTGTATTTTGGGGGATTGTGGGGGTTGGCTTGTTCGTTTGTGCGGAGGTTCTTTTTTTGAAACATTTTCACTATGCAATGCAGACTGGCCTTGAACTCAGTGATCCTTCTGCTTCAGGCTCCCTACTGTTGGGATCACGAGCATGTGCCACCACGCCCAGCAAGAAGTTTTTGAAAGGTTGGGATACCGGGCCCCTGGATGCCAGAAGGTGACGGCCATTGGTCAGGTCCCGCAGGGGCTGGGGCCGGGGGCCGTCGAGCAAGGGGAAGAGTCTAACAGGTGAGGCAGGAGTTGGGAGCGGGGGGCAGTCTCAGGCACATCCTAAAAGTTGTAAGTGGCCGAGGGACGTACACTATCTGCATTCCGGAAGGCTCATCGGAGTCTTTAGGGAGGGGCCCCTGGGAAGAAATGCCGGAATAGGGTAACCAACCACGCTGGCTGGGTAGCTGCCCACGGAGAAACTCGTGCTTTGAAGATTCACCCCTGAAGACGCTCAGGCGCCATTGCAGACCCCAGTGCACCCTGCCCCGCCACCACCACCGCCCAATCAGCTTTGGCCTTGGCAACCAGAAGCCCAGCTGACACCCGCTAAAATCATCCTCCTTCTCAGCTCAGTGAGCACAAAACACAGTCCCTCCTTCCCATGACCCTCCAGCCTGCCTCCCACCCTCTGTGCCAGGGGGAGCCAGGCTCAGGCCTCCTGGAATCCCAACCTCCCCCAACCGTCCTGGAATGGAAGGAGAGAGATGAGTCACGGCAGACGCTGCAGGCTCCCACCCAGGAGTTAATAGAGCACTGAGCCTCCAGGGTGGACACACGAGCCAGTGTGCACGCACGTTTCGCCTGCAGCAAGGCATTAAGAGAACCCAGGAGCCCACAGGTAGGGCAGATAAGCGGAGACCCTTGAAGCAGACCTTCAAACCCACAGAGACGAGCAGACAAGATTGACCTTGTGTCCACCCAGCACAGCTAGAGGACAGGCAGGATGTGAGGGGGTGGTGTCATCTCACTATGTGTCCTGTTGGTCCCCCAGTTTCTGTGATTCCAAATTGCCCTTGGCCCTCACAACAGAGTTTTCGGCACTCAAGGTTGAGTAGGACTTCAGAGGCCCTGGGCTGAGCCCCACTCTCCCCAGCTTGTCACCCCAGCAGCACCCTTTGCCCGACTCCAGGTAGCAGCTACAGGATGCCCTGGCCTCCGAGCTAGGCAGAGACAGTATGCTGTCCTCCGGAGCCCATGCCCAGTGCCAGTGATTTTTCTGAGCTCTTGACATTCCAACTGGAACAAGACCACAAGTGGTCACCAAAGCCAGGCGTGGTGGTGCACGCCTGTAATCCCAGCACTCGGGAGGCTGAGGCAGGAGGATTGGTGCGAGTTCGAGACCAGCCTGGGCTACAAAAGTGAGCTCAAGGCCATCCTGAACTGCATAGCAAGACCCTGTCTCAAAAAGACAAAAAAAAAAAAAAAAAAAAAAGTGGTCACCAAGCTAGGACCTCCCGGGACAGCAGAGGACAAAGGTCTGGTTGCAACATTACATCCTGAGCTGCGTTGAGGGTGTGCTCCCTGTAGGACCGTGGATGGTCCAGACAGTGTCTACATGACAGCCTGACCCAGGTCTACAGTGAGAGAACACTCAACATGCTGTCTGGGTGTCCCTGAAAAAGCAAACCAGCCAAATCTGCCAGGCTCCCCTGCACTGCCAGGGATGCCTGCGCTGGGCTCCACTCCAAAGCCAAACCCAGCTGTGCAGCAGGGGCCAAAACAATGTTTGTCAAGTGCCTGGAAGAGGCCAGACACCCAGACATGCACACTCTCACCAGAGCTTGCAGGTCTGTCCAAGAGGTGGCAGTCCCATAATAAGCCCAGGAGTGGGGACACCCAGTGGGGCAAGTATCCAGCTGGTGACTAAAGCCAGAACTGAATGGGGTGGGCTGTGTAGACTGGGAGCCACTGGTGGGACTCACAGTCCAGACCTCTACCCAGAGCAGGACAGACATTACCTGCGTAGCCAAGGGGACAGTGGCACTCGAAGCGATCAGCCAGGTTGTGGCAGGTGGCCCCGTGATAGCAGGGCCGGGACACACACTCATCAATGTCCAGCTCACAGCGGGGACCTTGGAAACCAGGCACACAGTAGCAGCGGAAGCCGTTAGGATCTGGACCCTGGGGCACACATAGGGCGCCGTGGTGGCAGGGCTGGGTGGCACAGCCCTGGGGCTCTGGGGGCACACAGGTGTAGCCACTGCTGTCCGATGTCTGACACTTGGTCCCTGGAGCACATGGCCCTGAGGCGCATGGGTCTGAGGTCTGCCCACGTGGGGTCTCTGGAGGAACCGTCCCTGTAAAAAGAGGGGAGAAGCTGGGCGTGGGCTGCAGGATGCCTCCTCCCCACACTCTCAGCTGCAGACACCAGAGGGCAGCCCGGAGCTGTCTGCTGGGAGTAAGGCAGGGCCCGACAGGTTGCAGTCATCTACACACCTGGAGCTGAGGATAGCGTCTCTGCAGCAGAGAAGCAGACCTGGTGCCTGGCACCCTGGTGAGGTTAACGAGAAAACACGGGGCTATGAATGGCCCCTACACTGTCTCTTCCCACCTTGGCAGTGCCCTGCTGGGTACCAACTGTTGTGGTGCCCAATACACAAGCCAGCAAATAGACTCAAGAAAGGAAAATGGGCTGGGGAGATAGCTCAGGGGCACAAGTGCCTGCCTGGCAAGCGCAGGTCCTGAGTTCCATCTCAAAGAGAGAGAGAGCAAGAGACAGAAAACGAAAGAAAGACAGACAAGGCTGTCAGCTGTCATGAAGGTCTCGGCACTGGGGTAGGCCTCACTGTCCAGCCTGTTTGGGCCACAATGGAGAGGGAGCTCCTCTGGGTTTTCCTTTCTACCTCTTCCTGGAAGAAGGCCAGAAGGACCAGAGCATCAGGCTGAAGGAGGGGGCGCTTTCCCTGCTCTTCCCCTCCTGTCAGGGGTCTGGTAACTCCATCCTGTGTGAAACCTGAGCTGCCTGACCTCAGCCTCTTAGAAGGGATGGGTGACTTCAAAGGCAAGACCTCACCCTGCCCTCCGGCCTGCTGGCCTGGGAGCTCCTGGAGGATCCCTGGCCTTCATTTCTTTCCCAGCCACACAGCAAGCGCCTGACCTGGGGGTAGGGCTGGCCGGGGTTTGGAGGACAGAGCAGGTATGGGCCATGGCGCGGAGCACCTGACTGAGCACTTTGAGGTCTCCAGCTTGGCTGGGAATTGAGACCCAGCGACCTGTCCTCCCATCCTCTCTACCTGACAGTCTCTTCAATAACAGGTCTGAAGGGGCTGGGGAGATAGCTCCGTGGCACAAGTGCCTGCCTGGCAAGTGCAAGGTCGTGAGTTTGAACCCCAGTCCCACCAAAAAAAAAAAAAAAATAACAGGTCTGAGTTCAAATCCCAGCTCAGAAAGTAACTGCCTGCTTGAAGGCCACCCTTCCTGCCAGCCACTCCCACCCTGGAGAGAGCATGAGTACAGTGTACCCCTGGGCTCCATGGTCCTGCCAGGAACTCGGTGGGGGGGGCGCTTCCCACAGGAGTCCCACCTTGAGAGCCCCTCCCCCATCCAGGTTGTCATCCCGAGGCTAACCAGACCCCAGAGCAGCCAGGCCCTGCACCCTCCCCTCCCCCTCTGTGAAGACCCCCTCCCCAGATAAGGCTGCCAGCCTCCAAGGCGTCATCCACATTCCAACAGCAGGCTGTCTGCTGGCCCAACCCCCACACTCCCCAGCAGGCCTGAGCAGAGTAGGGGACAGGAGACAGTGAAGTAGGGAGATATGGATGGCCAAGCCCATTCAAGTGGCTGGGCCCCTGGTGCAACTCTACATGGCTCCTCAGTTCACACCAGGGGCCCAGCACTCACTAGGGCCAGGGGTGGGTGGCAGAGCGGAGAATCTAGAACGTGCTCAGGATGAGGGGACACCTCTGTGCTCCTCTACTGGGGGCTCCACTCCCAGTCCCTCTGCCAGGCCTGGTCAGAGAACGGTCAGGAAGAGCCAAGGGGGGGCAGGGGTTGAGGTTTCACAGTTTACAGTCGGGCCCCTGGGCTGAGAGAAATGACCTGGTAAGGCGGGTGGGCCTGGATCAAGTTCCCTCAGGAAGGGGACAAGTTTGGAGCATGGGTCTGGATTGTATCTGAGGTGCAAACAGTACCCCTAAGTAAAGGCATCGTGAAGATTCAGGTGACCTCCTGGGTGGGGTTGTGGCCTGTGGCAGTTGGGGTCCCTCGGCCCACACAACTGAGATGGACGGTGGTCACAGCTGCCATGGTGAAGCACTCTGGCTGCTGGGTCCTGTGCAAACAGCTCCATCTTCTTTCCGGTACGCACTGCCCCCATCCCAGTCTGGGGAAAGCAGAGCCTAGACAGGGCCATGTGGAGGTGGGGCCCCCTTACAGTCTGCCTTCCATGGGGGTCTTGATGCCTTAGGGTCCTCCCAGGGCCAGAGCAGGTGAGCCTGGGAGATGGAATCTTGCCTTCAGAGCAAAGTGAAACTCGGGGAGGAAGCCGCTTCCCAGATCCACGCCCCAGAGGACCAGGAATCAGAACCTAATTCTCCCTGCTCCTATGTCCTCACTCCAGGGTTTCCATTGTGACCCGGAGCCCGCTCGACCTACAACCATGCGATCGATCCACATCCCAAGAATCTGCATTGTACCCGCTCCGCGGGACTCTTGCACACCGAGGGGTGGGATCGCTGGTCCTCAGGGTGTCTGTGTTGGGGAACCGGGACAACCAGACTGGCTCGGAGAAGGAAGCAGGCGCGCAGGAGCGGGCTGCCCAGGGCCAGGCCAGAGGGGCGGTGCCTGTTGCCAGGGCAATGAGGGGCCTGTGCTTATCTTTATAAATCCTTCCTGACCTCTGGGACTGCCTGAGCTGACCTGGCAGGGGAGGAATTAACGGACACAGCCCCTGTCCTGGCCCTAAAGCCCGCCCCTCAAGGGAGGCAGGCGGGGCGGCCAATCCGTTCCCTTGAGTGCCCGCTGTATGTCTGAACCGTGCATCTGTTATTGCATTGTTATACTTGGCTCGAACCAGAAGAGGGGGCTGTTAAGAAAACTTTTACTTTTTAAATGCAGAGGTTGATCAAATTGCCCAGCTTCAGCCACATTGGCTCATGCCTGTATTTCCCGCACTCCTTATAACTCCAGACCTCTGTAAGCTGAGGGAGGACAAGTGGGAGACCAGCCTGGGCTACATAGTGTTGCAAGACCAGCCTGAACCATAGCAAGACTGTCTCAAAAACAAAAACAAAAATAATGCCCTACAGCCATTCCTTCAAAATCTAAGAACCCGATCTTCAGCATTCTGACAATGCGCACAAAATTGCCACCTTCGTGTTGTGTATGGCCCTCTTCCTGGCCTCACCCTTGCTGGCACCATGGACTTTTCTCTAGAGTTGGGACCCAAGGGCTGCAGGTATGGCTTAGTGAGAGAGCACCACATCGCACACACACACACACACACACACACACACACACACACACACACACTGTCCCTAGGTTCTGTCCCCAGTACCGGCTAGGGCCTGCAGCCTTCCTCAGCTGAGCAGAACTCACTCAGGGCTCCTAACACCTACAGGTTGAGTTAAAAGCCCAACAGGAAATGAGTGTTGTGTTCAGAGTTAATCCGAGGAAGCTGCGTCTGCACAGGCAAGAGGAACATATTTCCATGTTCCCATTCAGTATCTCCTCAGGCGCAGGAAGCTGTTGACCCACTGTGGCTGGGTGGGAGTGGTGCTGAGTAGGGCTTCACAGCCGTGCCACGGAGCTATCTGCCCAGCCCCACAGGCATCTTTAAAAGGTGGGAGGGCTGGGGAGATAGCTCCGTGGCACAAGTGCCTGCCTGGCGAGTGCAAGGTCATGAGTTCAAACCCCAGCTCCGCAAAAAAAAAAAAAACCCCAAACGTACTTTGCAGGGGAGATAGCTCTGTGGCACAAGTGCCTGACTGGCAAGTACAAGGTTGTGAGTTTGAACCCTGGTCCTGCAATTAAAAAAAATTAAAAAATTTTAGCCGGGTATGGTGGCTCATGCCTGTAATCCCAGCACTCGGGAGGCTGAGGCAGGAGGATCGATGTGAGTTCGAGACCAGCCTGGACTACAAAGGTGAGCTCAAGGCCAGCCTCAACTGCATAGTGAGACCCTGTCTCAAAAAAAAAAAAAAAAGGTGGGAAAGTTTGGAATATTCTTTGTTAAAAATGCTTATGCCAAGCTGGAAGACTTCATATATAAATGGATGTATATTGAACATATACTCATTAGTGAAATAAACCAGACCTACATGTGTAAATATCATATAGTCTCGGGGCCAGCGGGATGGCTCAGTGGTCTAAAGCGCCTGCTTAGGAAAGCTTAGGTGCCAGCAGGGACTGAGGTTCAATCCCCGGCACCACATGCTGTGCCAGCCCCGCCCCCAGGGCAGGCTGAGCTGGCCATAAAAAAATAAAATAAAATAAAGAATAGAACTTAGCCGGACATGGTGGCGCACGCCTGTAATCCCAGCACTCGGGAGGCTGAGGCAGGAGGATCGGTGCGAGTTCGAGACCAGCCTGGGCTACGAAAGTGAGCTCAAGGCCAGCCTGAACTGCATAGCGAGACCCTGTTTCAAAAAGACAAAAAAATAAAAAAAGAACAGAACTTAAAAAAAAATCGTATAGTCTCCCTAATATAAGAACTCTAGGGGCTGGGGAGATAGCTCCAAGGCACAAGTGCCTGCTGGGCAAGTGCAAGGTCGTGAGTTTGAACCCTGGTCCCACCAAAAAAAAATAAATAAATAAAGAACTCTAAATTTTTTTCTTTCCTTACCAGTATCTATCAATTGGAAGGTGTGTCATGCCCACACCCTGAGCTCTGTATAACTATTGTGAGAACAATATGCAGTGTGTCAACTGTTAAAAAAAAGTAATGTTTATTGAAAGTATTAATGTTTAATCATTTGATCAATCTTATATACATATATCTATTAATCTGAACTGATCTGATGATGAAAATATGTAATATAACCATCGTTAAATTTAAAATAAATAAATATTTTGAATTTAAAAAAAAAAAAGAAAGAAATGCTTATGCCAGGAGGCCAAGAGACATCATTCAATACTAGCGGCCTCTCTGGGCAGGGTGTGGCATGTCCCCGTGTTTCCAGTCAGGGTCTTAGAGCTCTGGGCTCCCAAAGGACACCTCCCGAAGGGTGGGTGACTCTGGACCTGCCAGCTATGCAACAACAGACTTCTCTCTAAAATCTCCTTGTAGGCCGGGCGTGGTGGTGCACGCCTGTAATCCCAGCACTCGGGAGGCTGAGGCAGGAGGATTGGTGCGAGTTCGAGACCAGCCTGGGCTACAAAAGTGAGCTCAAGGCCAGCCTGAGCTGCATAGTGAGACCCTGTCTCAAAAAGACAAAAATAAATAAATAAATAAATAAATAAATAAATAAATAAAATAAAATAAAATCTCCTTGTAAAGGGAGCTGGGGAGATGGCTCCGAGGCACAAGTGCCTGCTGGGCAAGTGCAAGGTCGTGAGTTTGAACCCCAGTCCCACCAAAAAATAAATAAATAAATAAATAAAATAAAATAAAATAAAATCTCCTTGTAAGTCAGAGCGCCAAGCTAAAAGCTAAGCAGAGAAGCACTGCGTGGAGTTCTTGTCTTGGCTACAGAGAGAAGATTGGGTCCTGCCTCACTGAGGCACACAGGAGCCCGAATGACTCTCCAAAGGTGACAGTCAGCCATGAAACCCTGGCCCTGTCACATGCATGCCTAGAGTGACTCAGGCAAGCTATTGCCTGCCTCTCTGGCCTCCTCCACTTCTTCTGTCAGCAGCGGTACCAGCACTGACCTCACCGGCTGCAGGAGGATTAAGGCCAATCCTGCGGCCCAGGAGCACTGCCTGCCTTAGTGGCTAAGATTCACTCATCAACAAGCCTCAAGCACCCAAGGATCCCAAGCTGGGCAAGTGCGAGTGCTTCCTGCCCAATCCCTGCTCTGTATTGTAGGCCCCTACTTCCTCTGGTTGGAGGAGGGAACAGACATGGGGACCAGGCGGGCTGCCCCTTTGTCTGCTGGGCTCCCAGGATGTTCGGGGAGGGGGGGTCCCATTGTGCTCCAAGATGCTTGGTCCTCTCCATAGCAACCAACCAGCGGGCCTCTGAGGCAGTGTCCTGGGATGGCGGGGCCCAGCTCGGGGCTGGCAGGGTGGGCAGCTGAGCAGAAGCTCACCTCCTCTGGGGGTGAAAATCAGCTTCCCAATGACACAGTCCCTAATTCCTCGCCTCCCCACAGTCAGACCTCAGGTAACCGCACTCAGAAGGTCATGCCGCCAGTGCACTGACTTCAGCTTTTAGGGATCCCCAGGATTGGGGGCTCCCCGTGTAAAAAGATTCAAGGGCAAATGTGGGCCCCAAGGGTCAGCATTCTTTCCGTTTTACACTCTGACCTGCTTTGTGTCCACCCTGCCTGAGTTCACGTGGGTACATGGTATAAATGAACAACATATAGCCACACGCATGTATGCTATGTGCCACAGAATGTGGAGGTGTATGTGTGTGAGAGCCACATGTGGGCAGCCCACATGTGCCTGTGACACCTGCTGATGTGGCAGTGTGTGTGCCCTGTGTGTATCACACTCATGTGCTAGGTATGCACACACGCATTCTGCAGGGCACAGGCAGGCCAGCCCCAGAGTGGGAGCTCATGTCCTTTGTATGCAGAAAGCAGCCCCAGAGTCACCCCAAGGACACAGCTGCTAAGCCCAGGTCCCTCCCTGAGCCTTGGTTTCCTTCCCTAGGAAGTGAGATCCTTGTCCTCCCTGGTGGCCTGAGGAGAAGAGGAGAGGAGGAAATTTTGGGCATGTAGCTGCCCCCTCAGGCAAAAGGAGACTCCGTAGGGCTGAGGCCAGGAGGTGGCCTACCCCACTACCCAGAAGGCAGGCCCTCAGCTCCCTCCTCCAACAGACATTGGAGGTGGCAGCAAGTGGGGACTTCCCAGGCCTCATGCACGGCTACAGTATCCAGGACAAAGAGCCCTCAGGGCCCCCAGTAGGAATTCCAGGCTCCATGCATGTGCGTGTCCAGTTGGACAGAAGCAAAACGCTCTGGCTGTCAGGGGTCTACTTTCAGGTGACCCTTCCAGCTGGGGAGGGACTGCCAGAGAGGCGCAGCAAAGGATACACGTGCCTTCTCAGCCCTCCCACCCCACTGAGGGACCGGACCCAGAGTAGCTCCACCAGCCCCAGCCACCAGGCCAGGCCAGCAGGGAAACCACACCGGTGAGGGGCAGGGGCTAGCTCCCAAGGTCTCTTTCCCCCACTGAGATGTAGTCCCCTGCCCCTCCAGGACCCAGTATCTCCAGCAAAGACCCAGTTGTTCAGCTCACTGGACAATTTCTACCCTTCAGCAGCACCAGACACAGCTCCCCGTATCCAATCTCCTGAGCACAACTCCTGGCTCCCCTACGCCACAACTTCTACACCCCACTGGCACCCAGACTCGTGTCCCCTCTTAGCAGCTCCAGCTAAGGTCCCTCTCCTACAACTCCCCAGACTCTGTCCCTCCCACCCCAGAGCACCTGGCACCAACACCACTCCAAGGAGGAGTACCAGAGGCCCCACGTGAGTGAGCTGAGACTCCGCACGCACAGAAAGCAGCTCACAGCTCAGTGGGCACTGCCCAAGGCCCAGGACGCAGAGTCCCACACAAATTCAGAGGCCCTCAGCCCCTCAATCTGCCGCTCACTCCTGATCCCATGCAGGCCTGTGGCCCTAGGGACAGCCCCACACCCAGACTCCACTTACCGACCACCAGGGCAAGGGCCGGGGACCAGGGTAGCAGCAGCAGCAAGCCAGGGCTTAGGAGCCTGCAGTCCTGGGTCGCAGGCCTGGCCCGCGCCATAGCAGCCCAGCTCTGCCGCCGCCGTGGGAACGCACAGCCCAGCTTGGCCTGCACCCCCGCGTCCCTCGGAGCAGCACTAATGCTGTGGACAGAGGCCCGGCCCCGCCCCGCCCCCTCCCTCCTCTCCCCCTCTCTCCCCTCCCCCTCCCTCACGGACTCCAGGGGAGGGGTCCGCCCCTCCTCCCAGGCTCAGCTAGAGTCCCCAACCCCTCCCCCCCTTGGGGACAGTTCTGTTGGGAGGGGCTACCCAAGGTTGTCCCACCAGGAGATGTCACCCTTGCAAGTCCCCCGTGACCCTACCTTCCGGGCTGGACTCCACCCTGCGGGACCCCCTCGGTCAGACCTGCATTTAGCCGTGGGCCCCTCCTACTCAGCTCACTCCTGCCCTACGCCTTCCCCTCCCAGCCAGGCACCCCCTCCACCGTCACCATCCCTGCTCCTTCTCCACCCCTAGCCGGGTCCTGCCAGCCGCACGCGGCCCTCTCCCAGTCGCCTTCCAGGTTAAATCAAGGCCCGGGGCGCCGCACACCGTTGTCCCGGCCTTCCTGCCCCTACGACCCCTGCCCTCGACAAACGGAGTCGTTTCGGCCTCTCTGTTTGGCCTTGATCTCGCCCCTGCTGCTGGCAGATTCAGAAACCTCACTCGTGTGCCCGAGACCCAGGCTACGGAGCAGCCGCTGCAACCCCAGAGCTCTCCAGGGCCCAGCCTGGCAGTCCTTCCTGAGGTCTAACCTACGGTCTCTGGCCAGAGAAAGGAATGTCCCTTGGCCGCAGGGGAGGAATCCTCCAGGAGGACCTGGACCTAGGAATGAATCTAGCTTATCTTAAAGACACAACACAAAACAATGTCTCCTCCTCCGCTGTCCCCTCCTCAGGAGGGGGTCCCTTCCATGAAGGGACTTTCCTGAAACGAACCCTGTCCCCTGCCAAGCCGGCTCTGCCTCCTACAGTTCAGTGACCGTGAACTCGGCCCACGCAGGCGCGGGGCTCTGCCCTCAGTGTAGGGAGGCAGCGTCCTGGGATGGGATTCCCGATGCCCACGGGGGTGAGCAAGGCTGGGCGGGCTCCCGCTGAGTCCCAAGCCTGGGGGGGGCTGAACCCTTGGGGATCACCGTCGCCCTCGAGCCTTATTCTTTGCTGAGAGGTCGTCCCTTGGTTCCTGGAACCCCGCCTTTAACTCCACCTCTCGTTTACACGTGAGACTCCTCGTGGAAGCCCTTCTCCCCCACAGGGAAAGCATTGGCGTAGCGGCGCGGCCTCTCCACGCCCTTTTCTGGGCCTCAGTTTCGTCATCTGTAACCTAGGAGTCACAACAGCCCCCGCCCCGTGGCGTCCTAAGAAGCAGCGAGTCCGTGGGTCTCCGCTTCTCAGATTCCCCAGCGCCCCAGACAGTGAGTGTGGAGGGGAACCAGGAGGAGCGCTGGCTGCAGCCCAGGGCTGCGAGACGGCATAGGCGGACACCAGGGCAGACCCGCAGCTCGTGCGCCCCCTGGGGGCTGAACCCGGGATTGCCCCAGAAGTCCGCAGAGGTTGGGCGGTAGAGTCCGGTTCCTCTCCTGCAGCGACAAAGAGCTCACGGATGGTGGATCTACAGGAGAGCGGGGCGGCTGGGGCCCTGAGTGGAGTGGGGGCGTCAGTGCTGGTTCTGCTCCGCGCCCCGGTTAAAGCAGAACCATTAGTGCGTGGGGCTAGCAGTAGCGTGCACCTGAGCGAATGGGGAGAAGCAGGCTGCGCTGCCAGGGATGCTGCGGGTGGGAAATGGGGGCCCCCAGCTGGGGAGATCACCCTCAGGGACCCTGAAGACCCATACAGCAGCACCCTGCTCTCACCTCAAGGCCCTGTGTCCCCTCCTCAGCGCGCCTCGAAGCACACTGTGCCCCGCTTCCACTGAACCCTAGCAAGCCCGCCGGCCCCAGACCTCACCAGACCTCTCAGGCCTTGCTGCCTCCAGCCACCCTCTCACCCTGCACCCCACTGCCACTGTCTTCCTAGTTGTCCCTCCCGCCAAATGTTGAGGTGGCCCCCACCAGAGCACACCAAAGCCTAGGCCAGCCCTGCTTGCACAAGCTCTCTACCCTGTCTCACTTTCCCTGGGGTCGTTTTGTTTTGTTTATTTATTTATTTTATTTTTTGGTGAGTCCAGAGTTCGAACTCACAACCTTGCACTTACCAGGCAGGCACTTGTGCCACGTAGCTATTTCCCCAACCCCTTGGTTTTATTTTATTTTATTGAGAGAAGGTCTTATTAGGGGGCCCAGGCTGGCCTGAAACTCACAAAGATCCTCCTGCCTCAGCCTCCAGAGCACTGGTTTGCTGGTGTGAACACCATACCAGGCTGGTGAAAGATATATTTTTTTTAAGAATTTTTTTATTATTTTTTTTTCTTGTTTCAGAACTTTTGTTTATTTATTTTCATGGCCAGCTCAGCCTGCCCTGAGGGCAGGGCTGGCGCAGCATATGGTGCCCAGGATCAAACCACGGTCCCTGAAGCCGCCCAAGCTTTCCCAAGCAGGCACCTTAGACCACTGAGCCATCCTGCCAGGCCCCAGGTGAAAGATATTTTGTATCACCTGTTACTACCTGAAATGCAACAAGACACACATATTCACATAACTTCCAAAAGGTAATTGGCCTTGCTGACCACCAAGGTCCACACGTATGATCTCAGCTATTCAGGAAATTGAGGCAGGAGGCTGGTAAGTTAAAGGCCAACCTGGGCCACTTACTTAGACTGTTTCAAAAATAAAAGGGCTGAAGATGTGCAAGTCCCTAATTCGATCCCTAGTACTAGAAAGAAGAGAAAATGGTCCCACTGACACACTGAGGTCTCCGAGGGGTCACAGTGGGCCAGTGGCGTAGGGCCCGGGTGCTAGTTCAGGTCCTGAGTTCTCCACTGTCCAGCTATGTGGCCTTGGTTAAGTCACTGAACCCCTCTGAACCCAAATTTAGCCCCAAGTAAAAAGAACACTGACCCCTATGCCTGACTGTGATTGCCAGCTCAAGTGCTCAAGCCATTGAGCTGTCCTGAGAGCCCCTCCTTCCCTAAATACAGAAGAAGAAGAAAAAAAGGGAAGTCCAAGCCAGCCTGCTCTCCATAGTGAGACCCTGTCTAAAAATAAGCAATTAAGAACAAGCAAAGAGGGGCCCAGCAGGATGGCTCAGTGGTCTAAAGTGCCTGCAGACGGCTGCAGGGACTGTGGTTCAATCCCCGGCACCACAAGCTGCCACAAGCTGTGCCAGCCCTGCCCTCAGGGCAGGCTGAGCTGGCCATAAAAATAACAAACGAAGCCGGGCATGGTGGCTCACGCCTGTAATCCTAGTACTCGGGAGGCTGAGACAGGAGTATTGATGCGAGTTCGAGACCAGCCTGAGCTACAAAAGTGAGCTCAAGGCCAGCCTCAACTGCATAACGAGACCCTGTCTCAAAAATACAAAAAAAAAAGGGCCGGCGGGATGGCTCAGTGGTCTAAAGCACCTTCTTGGGAAAGCTTGGGTGGCTTCAGGGACCTCGGTTCGATCCCCGGCACCACATGCTGCGCCAGCCCTGCCCTCGGGGTGGGCTGAGCCGGCCATAAAAATGAGGTTCTGAAAAAAAAAAAAAAATTAAAAAAAAAAAAAAAAAACGAAAGTTCTGAAACAAGAAAAAATTTTTTAAAAAAATTTTTTTTTAAAAAGAAAAGAACAAGCAAAGAGCAATTGAAGGGGGCAGGGAAATAGTTCTGTAGTATCAGTGCTTGCCTGGCAAGTGCAGGGTCCTGAGTTCAATCCTGGGTACCACAAAAAAAAAAAGCAATTTAAGATGACAGGTATTTTAAGCTTCAAATACAGTTATTCACTATGCTGGAGAACATAATAAGGTAATAAGATCCTTAGAGATATAACTTAATTTATTCAGTTACATTATGGTCGGCTCAGCCTACCCTGGGGATGGGGCTGGCACCACATGTGGTGCTGGGGATTGAACCATGGTCCCTCTGGTTGCCTAAGCTTACCTAAACAGGTGCTTTAGACCACTGAGTGATCTCACTGGCCCCCCTTATAGCTATGAATGTAATCCCCCAGGGTGAGGCCACAGTCGCAGGGCAGTTCAGGGAGTGTCCCTGTGGTAGCTCAGATAACCTATGTGCCCTGACAGCAGGCACACGACCTTCCAAAACAGCACAAGCCACAGCTCTGAGTGCAACAAGGAGCAGCTGTCCCCGGTGTGCACAGCACCCAGCACGTGCTCCAGCCAGGCTAGCCTGTGCTCCACGCCCAAGCAGCGCCAACGGTCCCAAGGGTGGTTTTCCTCCCCTCAGTGACCAGCTGAAAACTTGACAGCGAAATGGAACATGGACAGTTCTGGAGGGTGTGCACTGCCCTACACAGCACAAGGCATCCTGAGCCCGTGCCACCTTCCCTAACTCCCAGGGTGGCCCCTTTTCCCCAGTCTTCACAGTCACTAGAAATACCCACCACTGGGCATGGTGGGACAGAAAGGCCTGGGGCAGGGCGATCACCAGTTCAATCCCTGAGCAATCTAGTGACTTAGTGAGATCTTGCGTAAAAATTGAAAAACTTTTATAAAGAAGCTGGGTGTGGGACCTGGCAGGATGGCTCAGTGGTCTAAAGCGCCTGCTTAGGAAAGCTTAGGCAGCACCAGGGACCACAGTTCGATCCCCAGCACCACATGCTGTGCCAGCCCTGCCCTCAGAGCAGGCTGAGCCGGCCATGAAAATAAATAAACAAACAAACAAAAGTTCTGAAACAAGAAAAATAAATAAATAAATAAATAAAATAAAATTATTTTTTAAATAAGATTTTTTCATTGTATTTATTTATTTTTTTCTTGTTTCAGAACCTTTATTTGTTTATTCACTCATTTTTATGGCTGGCTCAGCCCACCATAGGGCTGGCGCAGCATGTGGTGCCAGGGATCGAACCGCGGACCCTGAAGCCACCCAAGCTTTCCCAAGCATGCACTTTAGACCACGGAGCCATCCCGCCAGGCCCCAAAATAAAATTCTTTTTTTTTTTTTTAATTTATTTATTTTTTTCTTGTTTCAGAACCTTTTTTGTTTATTCACTCATTTTTATGGC